>JAMKQA010019250.1:0-15538 GCA_024699735.1 Posidonia australis
ATCCTTTTCTTGAGACCCCTTTGATCCGGAGGTGATCCGAGTCGTTGGTTCCTTATAGCCTAGGACCAACCATCTGTCCTTTTCTCTAGACTCCTCCGTTCCGGAGGTGATCCGAGTAGTTGGTTCCTTATAGCCTAGGACCAACCATCTTTCCTTTTCTCGAGACTCCTCTGATCCGAAGGTGATCCGAGTCGTTGGTTCCTAATAGCCAAGGACCAACCATCTATCCTTTCCATGAGACACCTCTGATCCGGAGGTGATTCGAGTCGTTGGTTCCTTATAGCCTAGGACCAACCATCGATCCTTTCTTCGTGACTCCTCTGATCCGTAGGTGATCTGAGTCGTTGGTTCCTTATAGCCAAGGATCAACCATCTAACCTTTCGTCATGACTCCTCAGATCCGGAGGTGATCCGAGTCGTTGATTCCTTATAGACAAGGACCAACCTTCTATCGTTTCCTCGAGACTCCTAAGATCCGGAGGTGATCCGAGTCGTTGGTTCCTTAAAGCTTAGGACCAACCGTTTTTCGTTTTCTCGAGACTCCTCTGATCCGGAGGTGATCCGAGTTGTTGGCTCCTAGTAGCCTAGGACCAACCATTTATCCCTTTCCTCGAGACTGCTCTGATACGGAGGTGATCCGAGTCGTTGGTTCCTTATAGCCTAGGACCAACCATCTATCCTTTTCTCAAGACCCCTCTGATCCGGAGGTGATTCAAGTCGTTGGTTCCATATAGCCTTGGATGAAACATCTAACCTTATCCTCGAGACTCCTCTGATACAGAGGTATCCGAGTCGTTGGTTCCTTATAGCCTAGGACCAACCATCTATCCATTTCTCGAGACTCCTCAGATCCGGAGGTGATCCTAGTCTTTGGTTCCTTATAGCCTAAAACCAACCATCTATGCTTTTCTCGAGACATCTCGGATCCAGAGGTGATCCGATCGTTGGTTCCTTATAGCCTAGGACCAACCATCTATCCTTTCCTCGAGACTCCTCTGATCTGGAGGTGATCCAAGTCGTTGGTTCCTTATAGCCAAGGACCAAGCATCTAACCTTTCCTCGTGACTCTTCTGATCTGGAGGTGATCCGAGTCATTGGTTCCATATAGCCTTGGACCAACCATTTAACCCTTTCCCCGTGACTCCTCAATCCGGAGGCGATCCGAGTCATTGGTTCCTTATAGCCAAAGACCATCCATCTATCCTTTCCTCGAGACCCCTCTGATCCGGAGGTGATCCGAGTCGTTCGTTCCTCATATCCTAGGACCAACCATCTATCCGTTTCTCGAGACTCCTCTAATCCGGAGGTGATCCGAGTCGTTGGTTCCTTATAGCCTAGGACCAACCATCTATCCTTTCCTTCAGGCACCTCTGATCCGGGGGTGATCCGTGTCGTTGGTTCCTTATAGCCTTGGACCAACCATTTGTCCCTTTCCTCGAGACAACTCTGATCCAGTGGTGATCCGATCGTTGGTTCCATATATCCTAGGACAAACCATCTATCCTTTCCTCGAGACTCCTCTGATCCGGAGGTGATCCCTGTCGTTGGTTGCTTATTGCCAAGGACCAACCATTTATCCTTTTCTCGAGACCCCTCTAATCCGGAGGTGATCCGAGTCGTTGGTTCCTTATATCCTAGGACCAACCATCAATCCTTTTCTCAAGACTCCTCTGATCTGGAGGTGATCCAAGTCGTTGGTTCCTAATAGCCAAGGACCAAGCATCTAACCTTTCCTCGAGACTCTACTGATCCGGAGGAGATCCTAGTCCTTGGTTCCTTATAGCCTAGGACGAACCATTTATCCCTTTCCCCGAGACTCCTCAATCCGGAGGCGATCTGAGTCATTGGTTCCTTATAGTCAAAGACCACCCATCCATCCTTTTCTCGGGACTCCTCCGATTCGTAGGTGATCCGAGTCGTTGGTTCCTTATAGCCAAGGACCAACCATCTACCCTTTCCTCGAGACTCCTCTGATCCGTTGGTGATCCGTGTAGTTGGTTCCTTATAGCCTTGGTCCAACCATCAATCCTTTCCTCGAGACTCCTCTGATCCGGAGATAATCCAAGTCGTTGGTCCCTTATAGCCTAGGACCAAAAATTTATCCCTTTCCTCGAGAATCCTCTGATCTGGAGTTGATCCGAGTCGTTGCTTCCTTATAGCCTTAGACCAACCATCTATCATTTCCTCGAGACTCCTCTGATCCGGAGGTGATCCGAGTAGTTGGTTCCTGATAGCCTAGGACCAACCATCAATCTTTTTCTCGAGCCCCACTAATACGGAGGTGATCCGAATCGTTGGTTCCTTATAGCCTAGGACCAACCGTCAATCCTTTTCTCGAGGCTCCACTAATCCGGTGGTGATCCGAGTCGGTTGTTCCTTATAGCCAAGGACCAAGCATCTAACCTTTCCTCGAGACTCCTCTGATCCGGAGGTGATCCGAGTTGTTGGTTCCGTATAGCCTAGGACCAACCATTTATCCTTTTCCTCGAGACTTCTCTGATCCGGAGGTGATCCGTGTTGTCGGTACCATATAGCCTAGGACCAACCATCAATCCTTTTCTCGAGACTCCTCTCATCCGTAGGTGATCCGAGTCGTTGGTTCCATATAGCATTGGACCAACCATCTAACCCTTTCGTCGAGACTCCTCTGTTCCGGAGGTGATACGAGTCATTGGTTCCTTATAACCTAGGACCAACCATCTATCCTTCCCTCGAGACTCCTCTAATCCAGAGTTGATCCGTGTCATTGGTTCCATATAGCCAATGTCCAACCATCTATCCTTTCCTCGAGACCCCTCTGATCTGTAGGTGATCTGAGTCATTGGTTCGTCATATCCTAGGACCAACCATCTATCATTTCCTCGAGACTCCCCTGATCTAGAGGTGATCCAAGTCGTTGGTTCCATATAGCCTAGGACCAACCATCTATCTTTTTCTAGAGACTCCTCCGATCCGGAGGTGATCCGAGTTATTGGTTCCTTATTGCCAAGGACCATCCATCTTTCCTTTTCTCGAGACTCCTCTGATCTAGAGGTGATCCGAGTCGTTGGTTCCATATAGCCTAGGACCAAGCATCTATCCTTTCCTCGAGACACCTCAGATCCGGAGGTGATCCGAGTCATTGGTTCGATATAGCCAGGACCAACCGTCTATCCTTTCCACGAGACTCCTTTGATCCGGTGGTGATCCGAGTCATTGGTTCCTTATAGCCTTGGATCAACCATCTAACCATTCCTCGAGACTCCTCTGATCCGGAGGTGATCCGAGTTGTTGATTCCTTATAGACAAGCACCAAACTTCTATCGTTACCTCGAGACTCCTCTGATCCGAAGGTGATCCGAGTCGTTGGTTGCTTATAGCCTAGGACCAACCATCTTTCCTTTTCCCGAGACTCCTCTAATCCGGAGGTGATCCGAGTCGTTGGTTCCTAATTGCCTAGGACCAACCATTTATCCCCTACCTCGAGACTGCTCTGATCCGGAGGTGATCCGAGTCGTTGTTTCCTTATAGCCTAGGACCAACCATCTATCCTTTTCTCGAGACTCCTCTGATCCGTAGGTGATCTGAGTCGTTGGTTCCATATTGCCTTGGACCAACCATCTAAACCTTTCGTCGAGACTCCTCTGATACGGAGGTGATCCGAGTCGTTGGTTCCTTATAACCAAGGACGAACCATCTATCCTCCCCTCGAGACTCCTCTAATCCGGAGTTGATCTGAGTCATTGGTTCCTTATAGCCAAAGACCAACCATCTATCCATTTCTCGAGACTCCTCTGATCTGGAGGTGATCCGAGTCGTTTGTTCCTTTTAGCCTAGGACCAACCATCTATCCATCCCTCAAGACTCCTCTAATCCAGAGGTGATCCGAGTCATTGGTTCCAAATAGCCAAAGACCGACCATCGATCCTTTCCACGAGACCGCTTGATTCGGAGGTGATCTGAGTCGTTGGTTCCTCATAGCCAAGGACCAACCATTTATCCATTTCTCGAGACTCCTCTGATCTGGAGGTGATCCGAGTCGTTGGTTCCTTATAGCCTAGGACCAACCATCTATCCATTTCTCGAGACTCCTCAGATCCGGTGGTGATCCGAGTCTTTGTTTCCTTATAGCCTAAAACCAACCATCTAAGCTTTTCTCGAGACTACTCCGATCCGGAGGTGATTTGAGTCGTTGGTTCCTTATAGCCTAAGACCAACCATCTATCCTTTCCTCGAGACTCCTCTAATCCAGAGGTGATCTGTGTCGTTGGTTGCTTATTGCCAAGGACCAACCATCTATCCTTTTCATGAGACCCCTCAAATACGGAGGCGATCCGAGTCGTTGGTTCCTTAAAGCCTAGGACCAACCATCAATCCTTTTCTCAAGACTCCTCTGATCTGGAGGTGATCCAAGTCGTTGTTTCCTTATAGCCAAGGACAAAGCATCTAACCTTTCCTCGAGAGTCTTCTGATCCGAAGGTGATTCGAGTCGTTGGTTCCATATAACCTAGGACCAACCATTTATCCATTTCTCCGAGACTCCTCAATCCGGAGGCGATCCGAGTCGTTGGTTCCTTATAGCCTAGGATCAACCATCAATCCTTTTCTCAAGACTCCTCTGATCTGGAGGTGATCCAAGTCATTGGTTCCTTATAGCCAAAGACTATCCTTCTATCCGATCCACGAGACCCCTCTGATCCGGAGGTGATCCGAGTCGTTGGTTCCTCATAGCATAGGACTAACCATCTATCCTTTTCTCGAGACTCCTCTAATCTAGAGGTGATCCGAGTCGTTGGTTCCTTATAGCCTAGGACCAACCAACTATCCTTTCCGTGAGACAGCTCTGATCCGGAGGTGATCCGAATCGTTGGTTCCTTATAGCCTAGGACCAACCATCTACCCTTTCCTCGAGACTCATCTGATCCGGTGGTGATCCATGTGGTTGGTTCCTTATAGCCTTGGTGCAACCATCTATCCTTTCCTCGAGACTCCTCTGATCCGGAGATGATCCAAGTCGTTGGTTCCTTATAGCCTAGGACCAACCATTTATTCCCTTCCTCGAGAATCCTCTGATCTGGAGTTGATCCAAGTCGTTGCTTCCTTATAGCCTAGGACCAACAATCTTACATTTCCTCGAAACTCCTCTGATCCGGAGGTGATCCGAGTCGTTGGTTCCTGATAGCCTAGGACCAACCATCTATCCTTTTCTCGAGACCCCTCTGATACGAAGGTGATCCGAGTTGTTGGATCCTTATAGCCTAGGACCAGCCATCAATCCTTTTCTCAAGACACCTCAGATCCGGTGGTGATCCGAGTCGGTTGTTCCTTATAGCCAAGGACCAAGCAACAAACCTTTCCTCGAGACTCCTCTGATCTGGAGGTGAACCGAGTCGTTGGTTCCGTATAGCCTACGACCAACCATTTATCCCATTCCTCGAGACTCCTCTGATCCAGAGGTGATCCATGTCGTTGGTTCCATATAGCCTAGGACCAACCATCTATCCTTTTCTCGAGACTCCTCCGATCCGAAGGTGATCCGAGTCGTTGGTTCCATATAGCCTTGGACCAACCATCTGACCCTTTCGTCGAGACTCCTCCGTTCTAGAGGTGATCCGAGTCGTTGGTTCCTTATAACCTAGGACCAACCATCTATCCTTCCCTCGAGACTCCTCTAAACCGGAGTTGATCCGAGCCATTGGCTCCTTATAGCCAAAGTCCAACCATCTATCCATTCCTCGAGACCCCTCTGATACGGAGGTGATCTGAGTCATTGGTTCCTCATAGCCTAGGACCAACCATCTAACATTTCCTCGAGACTCCCCAGATCCAGAGGTGATCCGAGTCGTTGGTTCCTTATCGCCTAGGACCAACAATCTATCCTTTTCTCGAAACTCCTCTGATCCGGAGGTTATCCGACTCGGTGGTTCCTTATAGCCTAGGACCAACCGTCTTTCCTTTTGTCGAGACTCCTCCGATCCGAAGGTGATCCGAGTCGTTGGTTCCTTATAGCCAAGGACCAACCATCTATCCTTTCCTCGAAACACCTCTGATCCGGAGGTTATCCGAGTCGTTGGTTTCTTAGAGCCTAGGATCAACCATATAACCATTCGTCGAGACTCCTCAGATCCGGAGGTGATCAAAGTCGTTGATTCCTTATTGACAAGGACCAACATTCTATCGTTTCCTTGAGACCCCTCTGATCCGGAGGTGATCCGAGTCGTTGGTTCCTCATAGCCTAGGACTAACCATCTATCCTTTTCTCGAGACTCATCTATTCCGGAGGTGATCCGAGTCGTTGGTTCCTTATAGCCTAGGACCAACCATCTATCCTTTCCTTGAGACACCTCTGATCCGGAGGTGATCCGAGTCGTTGGTTCCTTATAGCCGACGACCAACCATCTACCCTTTCCTCGAGACTCCTCTAATCCGGGGGTGATCCATGTCGTTGGTTCCTTATAGCCTTTGTCCAACCATCTATCCATTCCTCGAGACTCCTCCGATCCGGAGATGATCCAAGTCGTTGGTTCCTAATAGCCTAGGACCAACCATTTATCCCCTTCATCGAGAATCCTCTGATCTGGTGTTGATCCAAGTCGTTGCTTCCGTATTGCCTAGGACCAACCATCTAACATTTCCTCGAGACTCCTCTGTTCCGGAGATGATCCGAGTCGTTGGTTCCTGATAGCCTAGGACCAACCATCAATCCTTTTCTCGAGACCCCTCTGATACGGAGGTGATCCGTGTCGTTGGTTACATATAGCCTATGACCAACCATCATTCCTTTTCTCGAGACTCCTCTGATCCGATGGTGATTCGAGTCGGTTGTTCCTTATAGCCAAGGACCAAGCAACTAACCTTTCCTCGAGACTCCTCTGATCCGGAGGTGATCCGAGTCGTCGGTCCCGTATAGCCTAGGACCAACCATTTATCCCTTTCCTCGAGACTCCTCTGATCCGGAGGTGATCCGTGTCGTTGGTTCCATATAGCCTAGGACCAACCATCTATCCTTTCCTTGAGACTACTCTGATCCGGAGGTGATCCAAGTCGTTGGTTCCTTATAGCCTACGACCAACCATCTACCCTTTCCTCGAGACTCCTCTAATCCGGGGGTGATCCTTGTCGTTGGTTCCTTATAGCCTTGGTCCAACCATCTATCCTTTCCACGAGACTCCTCCGATCCGGAGATGATCCAAGTCGTTGGTTCCATATAGCCTAGGACCAACCATTTATCCCCTTCCTCGAGAATCCTCTGATCTGGAGTTGATCCAAGTCGTTGCTTCCGTATAGCCTAGGACCAACCATCTAACATTTCCTCGAGACTCCTCTGATCCGGAGGTGATCCGCGTCGTTGGTTCCTGATAGCCTAGGACCAACCATCAATCCTTTTCACGAGAACCCTCTGATACGGAGGTGATCTGAGTCGTTGGTTCCTTATAGCCTATGACCAACCATCTCTCCTTTTCTCGAGACTCCTTTGATCCGGTGGTGATTCGAGTCGGTTGTTCCTTATAGCCAAGGACCAAGCATCTAACCTTTACTCGAGACTCCTCTGATCCAGAGGTAATCCGTGTCGTTGGTTCCGTATAGCCTAGGACCAACCATTTATCCCTTTCCTCGAGACTCCTCTGATCCGGAGGTGATCCGTGTTGTCGGTTCCATATAGCCTAGGACCAACCATCAATCCTTTTCTCGAGACTCCTCTCATCCGTAGGTGATCCGAGTCGTTGGTTCCATATAGCCTTGGACCAACCATCTCACCCTTTCGTCGAGACTCCTCTGTTCTGGAGGTGATCCGAGTCGTGGGTTCCTTATAACCTAGGACCAACCATCTATCCTTCCCTCGAGACTCCTCTAATCCGGATTTGATCCGTGTCATTGGTTCCTAATAGCCAATGTCCAACCACCTATCCTTTCCTCGAGACCCCTCTGATCTGGAGGTGATCTGAGTCATTGGTTCGTCATATCCTTGGACCAACCATCTATCATTTCCTCGAGACTCCCCTGATCCAGAGGTGATCCAAGTCGTTGGTTCCATATAGCCTAGGACCAAACATCTATCCTTTTCTCGAGACCGCATTGAGCCGAAGGTGAACCGAGTCGTTGGTTCCTTAGAGCCTAGGACCAACCATCTATCTTTTTCTCGAGACTCCTCCGATCCGGAGGTGATCCGAGTTGTTGGTTCCTTATAGCCTAGGAGCCCCCATCTTTCCTTTTCTCGAGACTCCTCTGATCTGGAGGTGATCCGAGTCGTTGGTTCCTTATAGCCTATTACCATGCATCTATCCTTTCCTCGACACACCTTTGATCCGGAGGTGATCCGAGTCGTTGGTTCCATATAGCCAGGACCAACCGTTTATCGTTTCCACGAGACACCTCTGATCCGGAGGTGATCCGAGTCGTTGGTTCCATATAGCCTAGGATCAACCATCTAACCATTCCTCGAGACTCCTCTGATCCGGAGGTGATCCGAGTCGTTGGTTGCGTATAGCCTAGGACCAACCATCTTTCCTTTCCCCGAGACTCCTCTGATTCGGAGGTGATCCGAGTCATTGGTTCCTAATAGCCTAGGACCAACCATTTACCCCATTCCTCGAGACTGCTCTGATCTGGAGGTGATCTGAGTCGTTGGTTCCGTATAGCCTAGGACCAACCATCTATCCTTTTCTCGAGACTCCTCTGATCCGGAGGTGATCTGAGTCGTTGCTTCCATATTGCCATGGACCAACCATCTAAACCTTTCGTCGAGACTCCTCTGATACGGAGGTGATCCGAGTCGTTGGTTCCTTATAACCTAGGACGAACCTTCTATCCTCCCCTCGAGACACCTCTAATCCGGGGGTGATCCGTGTCGTTGGTTCATTATAGCCTTGGTCCAACCATCTATCCTTTCCTCGAGACTCCTCTGATCCGGAGATGATCGAAGTCGTTGGTTCCATATAGCCTAGGACCAACCATTTATCCCTTTCCTCGAGAATCCTCTGATCTGGAGTTGATCCAAGTCGTTGCTTCCGTATAGCCTAGGACCAGCCATCTAACATTTCCTCGAGACTCCTCTGATCCGGAGGTGATCCGAGTCGTTGCTTCCTGATAGCCTAGGACCAATCATCAATCCTTTTCTCGAGACCCCTCTGATACGGAGGTGATCCGAGTCGTTGGTTCCTTATAGCCTATGACCAACCATCATTCCTTTTCTCGAGACTCCTCTGATCCGGTGGTGATTCGTGTCAGTTGTTCCTTATAGCCAAGGACCAAGCAACTAACCTTTCCTCGAGACTCCTCTGATCCGGAGGTGATCCGAGTCGTTGGTTCCGTATGGCCTAGGACCAACCATTTATCCCTTTCCTCGAGACTCCTTTGATCCGGAGGTGATCCGTGTCGTTGGTTCCATATAGCCTAGGACCAACCATCTATCCTTTTCTCGAGACTCCTCTGATCCGAAGGTTTTCTGAGTCGTTGGTTCCATATAACCTAGGACCAACCATCTAACCCTTTCGTCGAGACTCCTCCGTTCCGGTGGTGATCCGAGTCGTTGCTTCCTTATAACCTAGGACCAACCATCTATCCTTCCCTCGAGACTCCTCTAATCTGGAGTTGATCCGAGTCATTGGTTCCTTATAGCCAAAGTCCAACAATCTATCCTTTCCTCATGACCCCTCTGATCCGGAGGTGATCTGAGTCATTGGTTCCTGATAGCATAGGACCAACCATCTATCATTTCCTCGAGACTCCCCTGATCCCATGGTGATCCGAGTCGTTGGTTCCTTATAGCCTAGGACCAAACATCTATCCTTTTCTCGAGAACCCTTTGATCTGGAGGTGATCCGAGTCTTTGGTTCCTTATAGCCTAGGACCAACCATCTATCCTGTTCTCTAGACTCCTCCGTTCCGGAGGTGATCCAAGTTGTTGGTTCCTTATAGCCTAGGACCAACCATCTTTCCTTTTCTCGAGACTCCTCTAATCCGAAGGTGATCCGAGTCGTTGGTTCCTTATAGCCAAGGACCAACCATCTATCCTTTCCTCGAGACACCTCTGATCCGGAGGTGATCTGTGTCGTTGGTTCCTTATAGCCTAGGACCAACCATCTATCCTTTCCTCGAGACTACTCTGATTCGGAGGTGATCTGAGTCGTTGGTTCCTTATAGCCAAGGATCAACCATCTAACCTTTCGTCGAGACTCCCCAGATCCGGAGGTGATCCGAGTCGTTGATTCCTTATAGACAAGGACCAACCTTCTATTGTTTCCTCGAGACTCCTCTGATCCGGAGGTGATCCGAGTCGTTGGTTCCTTATAGCTTAGGACCAACCATTTTTCGTTTTCTCGAGACTCCTCTGATCCGGAGGTGATCCAAGTTGTTGGTTCCTAGTAGCCTAGGACCAACCATTTATCCCTTTCCTCGAGACTGCTCTGATACGGTGGTGATCCGAGTCGTTGGTTCCTTATAGCCTAGGACCAACCATCTATCCTTTTCTCGAGACTCCTCTAATCCGGAGGTGATCTGAGTCGTTGGTTCCATATAGCCTTGGACCAAACATCTAACCCTTTCAACGAGACTCCTCTGATCCGGAGGTGATCCAAGTTGTTGGTTCCTAGTAACCTAGGACCTACCAATTATCCCTTTCCTCGAGACTCCTCTAATCCGGAGGTGATCTGAGTCGTTGGTTCCTTATAGCTTAGGACCAACCATCTATCCATTTCTCGAGACTCCTCAGATCCGGAGGTGATCCGAGTCTTTGGTTCCGTATAACCTAAAACCAACCATCTATGCTTTTCTCGAGACAACTCTGATCCAGAGGTGATCCGATCGTTGGTTCCTTATAGCCTAGGACCAACCATCTATCCTTTCCTCGAGACTCCTCTGATCTGGTGGTGATCCCTGTCGTTGGTTGCTTATCGCCAAGGACCAACCATCTATACTTTTCTTGAGACCCCTCTAATCCGGAGGTGATCCGAGTCGTTGGTTCCTTATAGCCTAGGACCAACCATCAATCCTTTTCTCAAGACTCCTCCGATCTGAAGGTGATCCAAGTCGTTGGTTCCTTATAGCCAAGGACCAAGCATCTAACCTTTCCTCGAGACTCTTCTGATCTGGAGGTGATCCGAGTCGTTGGTTCCTTATAGCCTTCGACCAACCATTTACCCCTTTCCCCGAGACACCTCAATCCGGAGGCGATCCGAGTCATTGGTTCCATATAGCCAAAGACCATCCATCTATCCTTTCCTCGAGACCCCTCTAATCCGGAGGTGATCCGTGTCGTTGGTTCCGCAAAGCCAAGGACCAACCATCTATCCTTTTCTCGAGACTCCTCTAATCTGGAGGTGATCCGAGTCGTTGGATCCTTATAGCCTAGGACCAACCATCTATCCTTTCCTTCAGACACCTCTGATCCGGGGGTGACCCGTGTCGTTGGTTCCCTATAGACTAGGACCAACCATTTATCCCTTTCCTCGAGACAACTCTGATCCAGAGGTGATCCGATCGTTGGTTCCATATAGCCTAGGACCAACCATCTATCCTTTCCTCGAGACTCCTCTAATCCGGAGGTGATCCCTGTCGTTGCTTGCTTATTGCCAAGGACCAACCATTTATCCTTTTCTCGAGACCCCTCTAATCCGGAGGTGATCCGAGTCGTTGGTTCCTTATAGCCTAGGAACAACCATCAATCCTTTTCTCGAGACGCCTCAGATATGGAGGTGATCCGAGTCGTTGGTTCCTTATAGCTTAGGACCAACCATCATTCCTTTTCTCGAGACTCCTCTGATCCGATGGTGATTCGAGTCGGTTCTTTCTTACAGCCATGGACCAAGCAACTAACCTTTCCTCGAGACTCCTCTGATCCGGTGGTGATCCGAGTCGTTGGTTCCGTATAGCCTAGCACCAACCATTTATCCCTTTCCTCGAGACTCCACTGATCCGGTGGTGATCCGTGTCGTTGGTTCCATTTATCCTAGGACCAACCATCTATCCTTTTTCGAGACTCCTCTGATCCGAAGGTGATCCGAGTCGTTGGTTCCATATAGCCTTGGACCAACCATCTAACCCTTTCGTCGAGACTCCTCCGTTCTGGAGGTGATCCGAGTCCTTGGTTCCTTATAACCTACGACCAACCATCTATCCTTCCCTCGAGACTCCTCTAATCCGGATTTGATCCGAGTCATTGGTTCCTTATAGCCAAAGTCCAACCATCTATCCTTTCCTCGAGACCCCTCTGATCCGGAGGTGATCTGAGTCATTGGTTCCTGATAGCCTAGGACCAACCATCTATCATTTCCTCGACACTCCCCTTATCCAGAGGTGATCTGAGTCGTTGGTTCCTTATAGCCTAGGACCTAACATCTATCCTTTTCTTGAGACCCCTTTGATCCGGAGGTGATCCGAGTCGTTGGTTCCTTATAGCCTAGGACCAACCATCTATCCTTTTCTCAAGACTCCTCCGTTCCGGAGGTGATCCGAGTAGTTGGTTCATTATAGCCTAGGACCAACCACCTTTCCTTTTCTCGAGACTCCTCTGATCCGATGGTGATCCGAGTCGTTGGTTCCTAATAGCCATGGACCAACCATCCATCCTTTCCTTGAGACACCTCTGATCCGGAGGTGATCCGAGTCGTTGGTTCCTTATAGCCTAGGACCAACCATCTATCCTTTCTTCGTGACTCCTCTGATCCGTAGGTGATCTGAGTCGTTGGTTCCTTATAGCCAAGGATCAACCATCTAACCTTTCGTCATGACTCCTCGGATCCGAGGTGATCCGAGTCGTTGATTCCGTATAGACAAGGACCAACCTTCTATCGTATCCTCGAGACTCCTAAGATCCGGAGGTGATCCGAGTCGTTGGTTCCATATAGCTTAGGACCAACCATTTTTCGTTTTGTCGAGACTCCTCTGATCCGGAGGTGATCCGAGTTGTTGGTTCCTTGTAGCCTAGGACCAACCATTTATCCCTTTCCTCGAGACTGCTCTGATACGGAGGTTATTCGAGTCGTTGGTTCCTTATAGCCTAGGACCAACCATCTATCCTTTTCTCAAGACCCCTCTGATCCGGAGGTGATCTGAGTCGTTGGTTCCATATAGCCTTGGACCAAACATCTAACCCTATCTCGAGACTCCTCTGATACAGAGGTATCCGAGTCGTTGGTTCCTTATAGCCTAGGACCAACCATCTATCCATTTCTCGAGACTCCTCAGATCCAGAGGTGATCCGAGTCTTTGGTTCCTTATATCCTAAAACCAACCATCTATGCTTTTCTCGAGACATCTCAGATCCAGAGGTGATCCGATCGTTGGTTCCTTATAGCCTAGGACCAACCATCTATCCTTTCCTCGAGACACCTCTGATCCGGTGGTGATCCCTGTCGTTGGTTGCTTATTGCCAAGGACCAACCATCTATCCTTTTCTTGAGACCCCTCTAATCTGGAGGTGATCCGAGTCGTTGGTTCCTTATAGCCTAGGACCAACCATCAATCCTTTTCTCAAGACTCCACCGATCTGGAGGTGATCCAAGTCGTTGGTTCCATATAGCCAAGGACCAAGCATCTAACCTTTCCTCGAGACTCTTCTGATCTGGAGGTGATCCGAGTCGTTGGTTCCTTATAGCCTTGGACCAACCATTTATCCCTTTCCCCGAGACTCCTCAATCCGGAGGCGATCCGAGTCATTGGTTCCTTATAGCCAAAGACTATCCATCTATCCTTTCCTCGAGACCCCTCTGATCCGGAGGTGATCCGAGTCGTTGGTTCATCAAAGCCTAGGACCAACCATTTATCCGTTTCTCGAGACTCCTCTAATCCGGAGGTGATCCGAGTCGTTGGTTCCTTATAGCCTAGGACCAACCATCTATCCTTTCCTTCAGACACCTCTGATCCGGGGGTGATCCGTGTCGTTGGTTCCTTATAGCCTAGGACCAACCATTTATCCCTTTCCTCGAGAGAACTCTGATCCAGTGGTGATCCGATCGTTGGTTCCATATATCCAAGGACCAACCATCTATCCTTTCCTCGAGACACCTCTGATCCGGAGGTGATCCCTGTCGTTGGTTGCTTATTGCCAAGGACCAACCCTTTATCCTTTTCTCGAGACCCCTCTAATCTGGAGGTGATCCGAGTCGTTGGTTCCTTATATCCTAAGACCAACCATCAATCCTTTTCTCAAGACTCCTCTGATCTGGAGGTGATCCAAGTCGTTGGTTCCTAATAGCCAAGGACCAAGCATCTAACCTTTCCTCGAGACTCTTCTGATCTGGAGGAGATCCGAGTCCTTGGTTCCTTATAGCCTAGTACGAACCATTTATCCCTTTCCCCGAGACTCCTCAATCCGAAGGCGATCTGAGTCAATGTTTCCTTATAGTCAAAGACCACCCATCCATCCTTTTCTCGGGACTCCTCCGATTCGGAGGTGATCCGAGTCGTTGGTTCCTTATAGGCAAGGACCAACCATCTACCCTTTCCTCGAGACTCCTCTGATCCGTTGGTGATCCGTGTCGTTGGTTCCTTATAGCCTTGGCCCAACCATCAATCCTTTCCTCGAGACTCCTCTGATCCGGAGATGATCCAAGTCGCTGGTTCCTTATTGCCTAGGACCAAAAATTTATCCCTTTCCTCGAGAATCCTCTGATCTGGAGTTGATCCGAGTCGTTGCTTCCTTATAGCCTAGGACCAACCATCAATCATTTCCTCGAGACTCCTCTGATCCGGAGGTGATCCGAGTAGTTGGTTCCTGATAGCCTAGGACCAACCATCAATCTTTTTCTCGAGACCCCACTGATACGGAGGTGATCCGAGTCGTTGGTTCCTCATAGCCTAGGACCAACCATCAATCCTTTTCTCGAGACTCCACTGATCCGGTGGTGATCCGAGTCGGTTGCTCCTTATAGCCAAGGACCAAGCATCTAACCTTTCCTCGAGACTCCTCTGATCCGGAGGTGATTCGAGTTGTTGGTTCCATATAGCCTAGGACCAACCATTTAACCTTTTCCTCGAGACTCCTCTGATCCGGAGGTGATCCGTGTTGTCGGTTCCTTATAGCCTACGACCAACCATCAATCCTTTTCTCGAGACTACTCTCATCCGTAGGTGATCCGAGTCGTTGGTTCCACATAGCATTGGACCAACCATCTAACCCTTTCGTCGAGACTCCTCTGTTCTGGAGGTGGTCCGAGTCGTTGGTTCCTTATAACCTTGGACCAACCATCTATCCTTCCCTCGAGACTCCTCTAATCCGGAGTTGATCCGTGTCATTGGTTCCTAATAGCCAATGTCCAACCATCTATCCTTTCCTCGAGACCCCTCTGATCTGGAGCTGATCTGAGTCATTGGTTCGTCATATCCTAGGACCAACCATCTATCATTTCCTCGAGACTCCCCTGATCCAGAGGTGATCCAAGTCGTTGGTTCCATATAGCCTAGGACCAAACAACTCTCCTTTTCTCGAGACCGCTTTGAGCCCAAGGTGAACCGAGTCGTTGGTTACTTATAGCCTAGGACCAACCATCTATCTTTTTCTCGAGACTCCTCCGATCCGGAGGTGATCCGAGTTGTTGGTTCCTTATAGCCTAGGACCCAC
>JAMKQA010019251.1:0-23660 GCA_024699735.1 Posidonia australis
CTTGAAGTCTGAATCAGAAGAAGACGATGATGCGACATCAACTTCAACAGGCAGAACAGACTCCCCAAATGAATAATTCTTGATGTAAAATTTAAAAATAAAAAATGTAAAAAAAATGATGTAAATATCTTTTGTATTTTTTTATGTAAAAAAATGATGTATTTCAAATAATTTTTATTAATAAAAAAAATAATTTTTAAAATTCATTTTTGGGTCCAATGGACCGGCCCGACCCACAGACAGGCCATGGGTCGTGCTGGGCCCATGGGTTGCAAGAGGAGGCCCCGCCAGGCTCGGTTCCAGGCCCGGGAGGGCTAGCAGTTTCGGCCCGACCCGTTTTCCATCTCTACCTACATCTTCATTTTTCTCATAACTTACTCTCCACTCATCTCAATTCTCAATTCTCTAACTCTCTACTACTCTCAACTTTCAAGTCTCTACCCTCCTCATTTGTGTGGAATACAAGTTTGGCTCTGGACTTTGGTTTTGATCAACAACACTCTTTCACTTTGGTCTCTGTCTCCACTCTCCAACGGTCCAGTCTTCGTGTTCACAACTCTGGTTCACTAGCAAAAAAAAATTTCTTCACTTCTAACCCCTCAAATTTCTTTACTTTTAACTCCTCTATTTTTAAGTTTTAGGTTTTTTAGGTGAAAGATTTTTTTTTTTTATCAACTTTTTCGGCCTTAAAATGGATTATTCTTTTAATGTAAGAAGTAATGATTATGTCTCTGACCTTGAATATAATCCTACCCATGAGTCAGACTAGTCTCAAACCACAACAATCCCACAAATATAATCAACATGCACTAAAAAACCTAGGAAGCAAAACTCATGGGTGTGGGTGGGTACATGCAACTTTAGTCCCACAGATGGAAATAAATGTTATTGTAATTATTGTAGTTCAGGATATACTTGTCCTAGGGGTGGGGATGTAGGTCATATCGCTAGGTATTTAACAAAATGTATAACTGTCCATAATAAAGATGAAAATACAGATTTAAGACAATCTAAGTTGTACATTGGTTCAAGTGGAGTAGTTAATTGGAAATATAATGTAAAAGAAATAAAACATGGTTTAACAAAATTTATAATATAAGATGAATAACCATTTAATTTTTCTGAAAATAAAAGATTTGAAAGTTATGTACAAAATTATTTAAGCCCACAATTTAAAGGTCATTCTAGGAATGCTACAAAAAATATAATTTATAAAACATTTAAAAAATAAAGAAATTTTAATTGCAATGTTTTATAATTTATTAGGTAAAACATCATTAACTTGTGATGTTTGGATAGGTCTAAATAATTTTCCTTATTTATATTTAACTACACATTGGATAAACATAGAGTGGAATTTGTAAAAAAGATTAATTACTTTTAGACTTTTTGATCATCCACAAATTGGAAAAGTAATAGCAAATATTATAGAATATATTATTAAATAATTTAAAATATATAATAAAATTAATAAAATATCTTTTGATATTACTTTTAATAATAATGTTGTAGTAGGAATATTGTCTAGTAATTTAGAGCCTGTCTTAGATGGTGATTTATTTCATTATAAGTGTTATTGTCACATTTTAAATTTAATTGTGCAAGAATGTATAATTTGCATTAAGCCTTATATAGAAAATATAAGAGTAACTATTTTATTTATTCAAACATTACCTAAAAGATTTCAAGAATTTAGATACTTATGTGTAGAACAAGGTTTAAAAGCTAAAAAATTTAAATTAGATGTTCAATATAGATAGAATTCAACATAAAATATGTTAAGTTCATGTTTATCTTATAGTAACATAATTACAACATATTATAATTCAAAATCTAATTATTTATTAAATGATAAAGATTGGAATAATGCTAGTGTAATTCATACATTTTTAGAACTATTTTATGTTACGATTAGTCAATTATCTAGTCAATATTATTCTACTAGTTCTTTAGTTTTAATTAATTTATTTAATATTACAAATACTTTTCAATAATATAGACAATTCACACAATTTGAAATATTATTAAAATGATGGAAGATAAATATAATAGTTATTGGAATGAACCTCCAATGTGGCCATACTTAGCGTTAATCATGGATTCTAGACATAGATTAGTTAATTACATGGTACTTCTAGATGATATTTTTAGTAACATGAATAAAAGTAAAAAAAATAAACGTATTTAATAAAAAATTAAGGAAACCTTATATACATTATTTGAAGATTATGTTACAAATTATGGTGAAACTAGTTCTAGTATACATCTAGTTTTGTAGGAACACATAGTAGTAGTAGTAGTATTAGTAGTGGTTCATTTTAGAGTAGATTAAATATTAAATAAGGAAAATATGTAAAATCAACAACTAGTAATGAATTAGAAAATTATTTAGAATGTGAGTTTGTGTTTAGTGATGTTGAAATAGATAACTTAGATGTATTAAAGTGGTGATCTAGTATTGTTGTTAGGTTTTCTATAGTTTCTAGAATGGTTAAAGATTTATTAATGATTTTGGCGTCTACAGTGGTGTCGGAATTTGTTTTTTTGTATGAAAAAGAGTTTTAAGTGATAGAAGATGTAAGTTATCCAAAAAATCTGTAGAAGCTTTTGTCTGCTTGAAAGATTGGTATGATGCAGTTGATCGTCTACAAAACTTAAATTTAAATGACGAATCAAAAGATGGAGAGACATCAACATCAACGGGGACAAGAGCTTCTACTACTGATTAAAGAATAGGAATATCTTTCTTTTGTAAATTTTTTAATAAATATTAATGTAATATTTGTAAATGTAAAAATGTAAATTATTGAATATTTAATGTATTTTTTAAGTTTTTTTAATGTATACAGTATACATGAATTATTTAATAATAAACAATTTTTTTAATTTATATTAATGTAATACTTGTTAATATAAAATGTTGTATATCTTTTCAAGTTTTTTTAATGTAAACATTCATTATTTAATAAAAAAAAAATGGTCCAATGGACGAATCCACTCAGCCCAGCCCATGGGCAGGTCCAAAGGTGGGTTGTGGACTGGGCTGGGCCAGGGGTAACAGTAATTATTTGGGCGGGCTAGGTTGGCTCGGTCCAGGTCCGTGCGGGCTTAGTATTTTGTAGGTTGGGCCGACCCGGTTTATATGTTTAGGTAGGACACCGCAAACACAAAAAAGTAGCCTAGAGGTAAATGTAAAATTTCTGGAATATAACCATATCCATAAGACACAAAATGACTTTCCTATATCATTGAGTTACCAGGCTTTGGAGGTGTAGCCACCACAATCGCCGTCAATTGAGATCCACCTATTGGTGAAGCATCCTTAGTAGGTAACATATTGTCTTGTGTTGGATGACTATGATCCTAAGTTGGTTACGCTTGACGAATTGTTTGTGAAATGGAGGAGGTGGCAAAGACTTGTCTCGTGACAAGGTTTTCTGTCTAACAAGTAGTTAGATGCAAGAATTGGTGAAATATAGAGGATATATATCTATCATGATTTCTAGAAATAAAATCATTTTTATTTAACCAAAGACACCAAAGTGCTGCAAGAACAAGTGTGTTTCACTCATGCCTATTGATATTGAACTTCAAGAAGTGAAACAAAAAATGTGATGTTGATTCGGTTTCGTATCTATAGGCTTCACAGTGAATTGGTGTAGACCAACCTTTCTTGATTAAATTTGATCTACACAAAATTTTATCATGAACAACAAGTTAAGTAAAAACTTTAACTTTTAAAGTGCAACATATTTTCAAATGCTATTCCTAAAATTTAACAACTCTAGACTAAAAAAACTTTATTTGTTCATAACATTCAAGAGATATAGTCATCTTCATTAGAAAGAAAAATGGAGTTCACTATACCATGAAGTTGATGTGCTTTGAGGTGGGAATATTGTGTATTGATCATATTATTATTATTAAAAATTTCCCATCCCTTATTCTAGTAAGCCAAAAAAAAAAAAATTGTGATAGAGCATTTTTTATTTTTAGTTGGGGAATATAATTCAAGGAGGGAATATTTTAATGGGGTATTTACAATCCATCTACTTTCCTAGAGCAGAGTATTCGTGCCATTATTTACTGAATAAGTAGAGAATGTGTTATCTATAGGAAAGCAAGACTTTAGTTCTTGTCAAATGAATGGCGAATTCTTGGAAGTGACACTTAGGAGAGCACTATAATTAATATAAGAAAAGTATCTACTTTTTATAAGACTTGGCCATTTAAGGCCATCATTGTCAACAAGGAGTTGCCAAAGCAACTTTCATTTGAGAGGGATGCTAAAATGCCTTATATTAATGACTCCTAAGCCATCTTGTTGTTTTTTCTTACAAATATTTTGCCACTTGGTAAGAGGACAGATAGGAAATGCTAGGATTCCAAAGAAAACATCGTCAAATCCGATCAATTTCATGTTCCACTTTGATAGGAAAATGAAGGATAGATAAGAAATAAGTCGAAATAGTGGATAATACTAAATTTAGAAGCGTGAGACGACTCCTAAGAGATAAATATCAGGATTTCTAGTATTCTAATTTTTCTACGATTTTATCCATGATTGTTGCTCAATCACTATTAATATCTTTCCTGTATTGTAAGGGAAGGTCCAAATAGGACATTGGTAGAGGAGTCATTGAACAACCTAATATGGTAATGTATTAAGCAACTAGTTGTTTAGAAATTCCTATCCCAATTAGGAATGATTTATTGAAGTTAATATTCAACCCTAAATAAGCTTGGAAGTAAAATAAAATTCTTTTAAGATCAATGATGTAATCATCAGATGAGGTTAAAAAGAATAAGGTATCATCAACATATTGAATATTTAAAATTTTAGATCCATTTTTGGGAAACATAATACCTTCAATTAAGTGATTTTTTTTGTTGTCAAACAAAACATTTTATCAAGGACGTGGGTAACAAATATAAATACCAAGGAAGGCAAAGAATCTCTTTACCTATGACCAAACAGATGTGATCTTGAAGAATCCCATTAGAGGTACAGAGTTACATCTAACAAGTGGGACCCACTACAACCAAGTACCCGTCGGTTCAAACAGATGTGATCCCTTTTTTGTTTGAAAACGACAAATGTGATTCATTTATCATTTCCGGCCTTCAGGCGTTTACAACAGAATCCTTTTTTTTTTTTTTTTTTTTTTTGGAAAGGTTGAGTTTGTTTGCAGCATAGATGAGACATTGCATAAACTCACTGGTACATGAATGAACCTCTCAAGTCAATTGATCTTGAAGCAAATAAGGTTATATTAGTTGGCATGGCCATGACTTGCTAGTTTGTTTGATTTGCAAGAGTCCCAAAGCTTATGGAATTCTAAGATGATGGATCACGAATCTATACCGTCGACATTAGAATTATAACTACTTGATTTAAAAGGTACAATTTCTTTTTGACCAATGGAGAGAGATTAGGAGTTTGAATCTCAGAAATATTATTTAATGGTTAGTCAAAAAAACAAACAAACGATCGCACCTGTTTACAGAAATAGCCCTATTTTGGGTTTTGTTTAGATGAATCCAATGGAATCGAGAATTGCTAATTTCAGATCTAGAATTCAATGGAACAAAATGCCAGAATTTCAATACCAATGAAATAAAAACAAAACCCTAGATTTCCAGCCATAACATCTGAAATTCCATGTTTGTAACTCTTACAAGTGGAACGTCGTCTAAACATAATATAGATTACAAGCTTACAACTTCTAAATCTTCAAGCCCAAAATCGAATAGCAATTCTTGCAAACCAAACAACATCTAACACAACATAACCCACCTTAAATCAACACATTATTATTCATACCTTTTTGATCGGATCCTACTTATGCTCGAAACCTTACTGGGCTTCTATCGGACCTCCTGCTGTAGGTCCACCAACTGCCTGTACACCCCATTTTCCTGCCCCATCAACTACCAATGACTGCCCTTATCCACCACCCTCCCCTTGTCCACCATCACTATCGCCTCCGCCTCCCTCACCGTACTCAACCTATGCGCCACCACCGTCACCGTCCTTCTCCTCCTCGTCCGCCCCCTCCTCCCTCCCCATCTCCCCACCGCCTCCTGCACCGCCCTCTCCGACTCCCCGTCAAGCGCGCTTGTCGCCTCGTCCATCACCATCACCGCCGGGTCCTTCAGCACCGCTCTCGCGATCGCCACCCTCTGCTTCTGCCCTCCCGAAAGCTGCGCCCCTCTCTCCCCCACCACAATCCGCAGCAACATCGCCTTCGGCAGAGAGGGATTTTAGGTTCAGGGTTCTGATATCGGCTCCGTCGAGGTGGATGGTGCCGGTGGTGGGGTCGTAGAAGCGGATCAGGAGGGAAATGATGGAGCTTTTGCCGGATCCGCTGGGTCCGATGATTGCTACGGTTGTTCCTGCCGGGATTGGGAGGGTTAGGTTCTGGAGGACTTGGAGTTCGGGACGGGTTGGGTAGTGGAAGGTTACGTCGTTGAATGAGATGTCTCCGGCGATTTCAGATACTGGGGTAGAGTTTGGATCAGTCGGGTCAATGGCGGTTTTGCGGTCGATGATGGAGAAGACGGAGGTGAGGGCTTGTGATCCCTTGACGATGTCGGGTGCAAGGGCGAGTGTTTCGGCAATGCTTAGTGCGGTGATTATTAGTACCATGAAGGATTTCATGACACAGCCGATGTTGGAGGTGTGGTCTTCAACAAGGTGGGATGCGTACCAGAGACCCAGGGCATAGGAGCAGAATGCAAAGAGTTGGGATATACCGTAGCCCATCCCGGAGATGTGGCCATGGGCAAATGCTTGCTTGCTGGGTTTGTGCAGCTCGGAGGCGAATTGGACGGAGAGATGTTCTTCGGTGCCGAAGGCTGCTACGGTTCTGATGTTGGTGATGGCTTCTTGGGCGAGAGAATTGGCCTTTGTGTAGGCTAGAGATAAGTTGCCTCCGAATCCTTTTAGGAATAGTTGCTGCAAATGTAAGGTAGTGTTGTGGATTTCTCAGGAAAAAAAGGTGGGGTAGTAGTGTGGAGATAGTATAATTGCTATGCTGAGGTCATACAAGGATTGGCGTAAGGGGTGTGAGGTGGTAGTGTACCTCTGTAATGCCTGCACATATGAGGAGAGGAAAGGTTGCGACAACAACAGCAGCCATACGCCAGCTGAGGATGAAAGCTATAATAAATGCTGTCACGGTGAGCGAAATATTCTGGACGAGGGTGGAAAGTCGGTCTGCGAGTGTGCTCCGAACCAGAGTTGCATCTGTTGCTAATCTTGATGCCAATGCCCCACTACTATTTTCGTCCAAGTCGAACCATCCAATCTCGTTCCTGAGCATGGCTGCATCTCGAAAAACGGCTCAAGGGTCATGGCAGGTGACAATCTAAGAGATTCTTAAAATTTCAATTTGTCGATAGTCTCTAGCCTTTCTTAAGTCCTTCATTGTTTATCTCAATTCTTTGTATTCATTTGAATGGCAAATTCAAATTCGAGGTTCTGATCTGTAAATCCTTCCAAGAACCATCTCTATTTTTATCCAAAAAAAGAATCATAATTATTTTTTGTTTCTTTACCAAGTTCTGCTTGATACACCAACTTCTTCTGCTTGTGTTTTACTGCAAATAGAGTAGCAGAGATGAATACAAAGAGGATTTGAACTTTCTAAGTTTAACCTGGAAAAATGCTTATGAAAAGAGAAAAAGGGGACACAAAAAGTAAACTAGGGAGTGTGGCTGTTTTTATTTATAATTAAGTCCAAGTCCTTTATACTGCATCAACGATGAGTTCAAAAATTTATCGTTTGAGTGCGGTAGATTACCTATTCTCTCCTATCTCAGAATGGATAAAAAATACAATGACTCTATATGTTTTAAAAAAAACCACCCACTGTCCAACAGTAACTTAAGATCTTTCTTTGTAATGTGTGTTACTTAATTTGAGTACTGTAAATCCTTAAATTAGGATCAAGAACAAAACAGACTCCATTGGTATGCAAATCAGATATTGAAAGGATACCTGCATTAGATATTTGGGGTTGTGTAGATCAACTAATAAATTCAATTTAGTTTAGGGGGAGGTATAGGGAATGCGTACTTGTATATCATTTGCCAATTTTATTTGGGGAATGTGTACTTGTGTTTGGGGTTGCTAATTGGGATGCCAAAAGGGCAATGTACTAGGGGTTTAAATAGTGAGATCCATTATCTCTCTTCCTTTCACCTTGGTGACTGGCTGAGTGATAACCTACTTAGATTGAGTCGGCATCTAGTGGATTCAATGTTCTCATGGCTTCAAGGTTTCTAGGAAGTTCGTTTGGTTGCTATGTTACAATACACAGATTAAAGACTGCTTTCTAGGACCATATGGCACTGATTAAGTACATGTTGTGGTATTATAAGTGGACTACAGGATTAAAGATTTATTCCACAAGGGATATAGTGCATGAGGTGGCAGAATTATTGGAATGTAGAAGTGAAAACTTTTCCATTAAGAAATTTGGACTATGTATGAAATCAACTCTTTAGTGGTGAAGGATTAGGGAAGTATTAGACGAAAGAACTTAGTGCTGGTTGATGAGCTTGAATGGTCAATGTTTGTTGGAACCATTAGGTGACAGAATTAAGAGGAGGCTGATGAGCTGGAAAGCGAAATTTTCCTTTTGGAGGGAGGGTAGCTTTAACTTAATCAATCATGTCTAATTTGCCAATATATTTCCTATTAAACTTTCATATACTGAAAGGAGTTGCTTCTCATATCAACAAGACGGCATCATAGATACATCTCCTATTTGCTTGTCATATACCTAAAGGTCTTGATTCTTGTATCGACAAGACGGAAAGACATTTGCTATGGTCTAGGAGAGGGTGGGGTGGGTGTGGAGGGATGTGGGTGAAAATGGGAAGGATAATGGTAGCATGGAATAAGGTTTGTTCTCCAAACAAGAACAATGAGCAGTCATCAAATGATCCTTTGACATGTCCAATTCAGGAGAAATTGTGGCAGAAGGGTTGGTAAATCTGCTTATGAAGCTGGAAAACTAAAATTATCTTGACTTGGCAGATCTAATATGATTGAGAGTGGATCAAGATGTGGAGTCTTCTGTCCTGAAACACAGAATTGGTCAGATACAACGTCTTGAAAATATGAGGATATTTTCTCACTTCCATCATGGATGACAATTTGGTTAGAACAATAATTTGCTGAAATTTTCAAGGAAAGAAAGAACTCTTGTCAACAGTAATAGGAAGTGTTGCTTTTCCTACATCATTTGTGATCTGGTGCCTGCAACTTGTTTAGGTTGGTCTTGACTGGCTTATGTGGGCCAACCGTGTTGTGTTTAGGTTTAAATTTTAACTGGATCTGTTTCCAGGTGGCCCTTTTTTGTGTGTGTTTGGGTATAGGGAGGATGCATGGGAGGGTCCCTGTGTTTTTTCTGCACCTATCTTTTGTTTATGTTTTTTCCCTTCTGTTTTTTTATTATGTTGGATAGAGGGCATGAAGGAGGTAGTGCGTACATTTTGCTGTGTATGCTTTTATTGCAATTTACTTTCCCTTTAAAAAGAAGATACAATTATCAAAAAGGATACGATGTTGTTTGTCTCCGGCCAGTGCTCTTAAACGTCAGTCACACTAGAACTAATAAAATTATGTGCAAGAGAGAGTTATGGTCAACACCTGAAAACATGGAAAGCCGGACACGAGTCGTAAGCTTCTCTCCCATCACTGTATAGAAGTAGTGCTGTAGCAGATATATGGGCACAGTGACAACTGCAGCTCCCACAAATATGAGAGAAATTCTTTGAATCTCATGCTTGATCTGCTGCTTCTCGGGAGAATAGAAGGCAGTCAGCACATGTGTAATTCCAAGCGCAAAAAGTGGAGCTTCCATTCCTGCCAATATCGCACCTAATGATCCAAGTAGTGCAAATGGCCACTCTGGTTCGTTCAGTTTGATTACTTTGAGGATTGATGGTGTTGATGCTGACTTGCTTTGCTCTACGCATTTGGTGTCCACTTGCTGAGCTTTCGGGTCTATTTTGTTTGCTTTCTGGTGAGTCTTTTGCATTCCAGGAATTTCTGGAGAATTCAATATAGAAGAATCCCTGAACAACAACACAAAAAGGTATTACTTTGACATACAAATGATGCCAAACTTGTTATTTTTTTTATCTTTGTATGCTTTAATACTTTTTATCTGTGGCATTCGTTCATTTTAAAAAAAGCATGTTCAAAGATGAACTTACATAGAGTTGCCTAGGTTTTCGTTTCTCGGGTTTTGGTTGTTTGTTGTGAACTTACCTGCAAGCTTACTAGTTTTGCATATTCTCCATCTTCTCCCTTGGACATTAATTCTGAATGGGAACCGCTCTCGACAACCTTTCCATTCTTCAAGACAACAATAGTATCTACATTGCGAATTGTCGATAACCTGTGGGCGACTACCACGGTGGTCCTGTTCAACATGGCTGTATCCAGTGCTTGTCGTACAATATGTTCAGATTCTGCATCAAGTGCACTAGTGGCCTCATCTAATAGTAAAATCTTTGGGTTTCTTAACATTGCTCTAGCAATGGCAATTCGTTGCTTCTGGCCTCCTGATAGCTGCATGCCCCCTTCTCCGACCTAAAGGTGCAAAAAGAGAAAACTCACAAAGCCTTCGATATCTGTATCTGTAAAAAAAAGGTAACAGTTTTCAAATTGATTTCTTAGAGGTCTTCACCAACTTGTGTCGTGTAGCCATTGGGAAAGCCTTGGATGAAGGAATCGGCGTTGGCAACTTTTGCAGCCTCAATAACATCTTCCATATTTGCATCTTCACTTCCATGTAGAATATTTCCAGCAATTGTAGTACAAAACAATGATGGTTCTTGATTGACCAATCCCATCTGCTTTCGTAGCCATTTCAACTGGAGTTTTTTTGTATCATGTCCATCCAATAATATTTTTCCTATTAAAATAGATACAGAAGATAGGTGCCTTTACTTTTAGATACATGCCTTTTGTAATTATACCATAGTTTCACAGTAGTGTAGATATGCATACCTGATATCGGGTTATAAAATCGTTCAATCATGGCTATTACAGTACTCTTTCCTGATCCACTCTGACCTACGATAGCAAAAGTTTTCCCAGCACTTATTGAAAGGCTCAAATCATCTAAAATCATGTTTTTGCATGAGGGGTACGCAAAAGTGACCTCACAGAATTGAATATTCCCATAAACTTCTGGTAAGACTACACTTTCTAACATTTCGGAGGAACATGGAACTTTCTCAATCATTCTTAGGATATTGCTTGCAGCAGCATGGCCTTTGGCAAAAGAGCCAAGATGTGGAGCTGCTTGCCCAAGTGCACTACAGAAAATGTACATTGTGTTACTTTAAAGTGCTTGAAACCATCAATTTGTGACAAGAGGAGTACTTGTGACACTTACAATCCACTGAAGATCACATTTAGAATTGTTGTAAATGCTTTGCCACCATTTGTTACCTGATGCCTGACAAGGACACCAGCATACCAAAGGAGTAAAGTCCATGAACAAAACAGCAGTCCGTAAGTAAAGCCTACACCCAGACCTTTTGCAAGTCCACTCTTCTTTCCCAAATTTAATGCATTTGTTAGTGATCTTGAATAAGCATCAATTGCTTTGTCTTCTACTACATATGAGTACACACTGCGGATTTGTGAAATCACCTATTTGAAAAGAGAAAGAGTGTCAATGTCACCATAGAAAATCATGAAGACACATAACGAACTTGTGAAACACTTAGCTTCAGCCATCATTGTGTGTTACTCTAGATGTTAAATATGTTTAAGAAGTACATATGATTTATGGTTTGAATATATAAAGTTGCGTATGCCACTTCATATGTGTATACGGTACGGATTTGTGAAATCACCTATTTGGACAGAGCAAGAGTGATGAAATCACCATAGGAAATCATGAATACAAATAGCAAACTTGTGAATCTACTTGAATAGCTTTGGCTGTCAGTCTACTTTGCTCTAGAAATTTAAAGATGCTAACGAAGTACATATGGTTTATGGTTAAGTATAAAGTGACAAGAATTTGGAACATAGATATAGGAATGACAAGTCTTATTCCTTGACAATATGTGTTACATATATATAGGATAACTATATATCTAAAGACATAAAGTTAACACTAATACTCCTCTTTAAGTTGGAACATAGATATTACTCATACCCAACTTGTTACATAAAGAGTCAAAAATCTCAACACTGAGTCTTTTTGTAAAGTCTGCCAACTGCTCCATTGTTTGGGTATTAGGTGTAAAAATAACTCTCTTCATAATTATATCATGCTTATAGTGACAGTCTATTTTAATATGTTTAGTGCGTTTATGAAAATTAAGATTATTTGCAGTAACAATTGCTATATGATTGTCGTAATGCATAGGCATAAGTGTCTTCATTGGAAAATCAAGCTCTGATAAGAGAGAATTTAACTAGACTATTTCATATGCTGTCTGAGCTATGGAGCGGTATTCTGCTTTTGAATTGGATTTTGATATAACATTCTGTTTCTTACTCTTCCAGATTATGAGATTCTTGCCAACATAGGTGCAATAACTTGATGTAGATTTCCTATCACCTTTGTCTCTTGCATAATCAAAATGGGAATAAGCCTCAACATATAGATTATCATTATTCTTATAGAGTAGTCCTAGTTTTGTCGTGCCTTTAATGTATATAAGTACACACAAGGCACCTTGCTAATGTACCTGCTTGAGTTATTACATAAGAAATATATGAATATGTCACTGTCAAGTAAGGTAGCTTCCCAATCAGTTGTCTATATCTCTTAGCATTCTCATGTATGCTTGTAGAATTGTCTTTGACCTGTAGTGTCACTACTTATAATGATAATATCATCAATATACGCATTGGTGTTATGTTTAATGAACACCAAATGATCTACAATACATCTTTTGAAACCAAACTGCATCGTTACCTTGTTGAATTTGTCAAATCACGCATTGGGACTTCACTTAAGGCCATATATAGTCTTCTTAACAAGGCACACATTGTTCTCTCTCTGAGCAATATATCTTGGATGTTACTCTATGTAGACTTGTTTTGCCAAATCATCAATTCGTCATACAGGAAGGTATTTTTCACATTGAGTTGATGTAGATCCGATAATTTGTTTATAGCAATAGATAAGAGCACCTTTGTAGAATTAAGCTAGGTCAGCGGTGAAAAAGTCTCATCATTATAATGTCATAGGACTACGTGAAGTTACGAGCCATTAATCGTGCTTTATATCTGTCTGTCTATTGATCTATAAGATATGTACTTGATCATGAATACCCATCGACAACCAACTATATCAATTTTTTTAGGCCAAGCAACCCGATCTTTTGTGCCACGAGATGTTAAAGTCTGCAATTACTTATCTATGGTTGCCTTCCAATGTAGTAAGAGAAGTACTTCTTGATAGTTCTTAGGTATAGGCTTTGAGGAAATAGATAATATAAATTGGCAAAAAGACAGGTGAAGGTAATTATAGGTAACAAAATTGGAAATAGGATGAATAGTAGAAAGTCAAGTACCTTTTCGTGGAACAATGGGTATATTCAGGTTTAGTGGTGGTGAATCTACATAGGGGAGCGACGACTTTGTCTAAGTTGGTGGATGTGTATGTTGTCGTAGATGATATACTTGTAGTAGACGAGTCATCCTTTCTTACAATGGTTCCTTAATATGTACACTCTCAACATACTTGGGAATAGGTGTAGTGGTAGGTGAGGTAGGAGGTATTATAAGATCAAAATAGGATCTAAACTCTCAAAAAGTAACAATTGTAGAGAGAAAATAATGACGATTGGGAGAATGATAGTAACGGTAACCCTTTCCCACAAATATACATCAAATGGTGTGAGGGTATAATTCGTTAAGATATGGACTGAGATCTCGGACAAATACCTTTAGTTGAAGATTGAATAATGCTTTATCAGGACATAAACGTCGTAAGCGAATCTCATCACCAAGAGATGCAAAGGATATCCTAATAATAAGGTGTGTAGCATTGAGGGTAGCATTACACCACAAGGACTTGGGAACATTTATTTGCAACAAAATGGTGCGGGTGACGTCAAATATGTGACAATGCTTATGTTCGACCATTTCATTTTGCTGTGAAGTATGTGGGTATGAGGTCTGAGGAAGAATTCCCAAAGAAGCACAATAATCTTGGACATTATTTGGAACAAATTCTAAAGTATTGTCAGTGTGAAAGACCTTTGGAGTTAAAAATAATAATTTATTATTTCAACAAATTTTTTTTGATAATGGCAAATATATGTTGTTTATCCTTAAGAAGGTACACCTTAGATACTTGAAAATAATCATCCACAAAAATAATATAGTAATGATAACTAGAGACAAATTGACTATGTGCAGGTTCCAGATATCACATTGAACCAAATCAAAGGAACTCTGAATGATAGACAAAATAGATGGTCTATAGATAGTACGATGGTACTTACTTAATTGACAAGATTTATAGACAAAAGACTTAACTTTAATCTAAGAAAGTGACCGTTGAAGAGTTTTGTGTGTTGGATGACCAAGGTGACAATGTTACAACAAAGAAAACTCTGCAGTTGTGGCAACAAACGTCAATCTACTAGGTATGTCATCCTGAACTAACATGTAGACTTTGTGATCATGCTTACGGCTTAAACCAGTTCTCCTTCCTATTTGTAGGTCTTGAAAAGTATAATGACCGGGATAAAAGGTTACAGAGCAATAAAGTTGTCGGATAATAGCATTAATGAAAAGTAAATTAATTAGGTACATAAAGGATTTTATTAAGAGTAATATGGAAAATAGTACAAACTACATCCTTCCCAGAGATTGAATAATGGCAACCATTAACAATGAAAACACATGGAGTGAAAAGGTTGCGAATATCAGACATATGTAAGGATGTCTTAGAGTTGATAATCCAAGAATTATTATTAGAAGCTAATAGAGCAACCATACCAGAGGAAGATGTATAGCCGACTGTGGTGGTGGGTTGGTTGTCTTGGAGCTGAAGAAATTTGTTATAATCAGTTTGGGAGATAGTCACTGTCTGAGAAGAGGAATTATCGGGTGAAGTTTCTATCACATGTCTAGTCCAAGGAAGTCTGTCAAACTTGCTCTAATAACGATTTGATGTATGATTTGTCTTATCATAGTGATAACACTTGTGAAACTCACATCTTTCAATTAATGATCTGCTATGGCCACGTCCACGGCCTTTGGTAGAGGTAGTTAAGGTTGATTGATCACGAACTGGAGTTGGGAGTAACTCTTAAAACGAGTAGTGCATGAGAAAAGGCAGACAAACGAGATGGAGTCGTCTTTACGTCAAGAATTGGACCACGAATTTGAGAAGTCAATGTTGGATTAAGCTCGATCAAGAAAATAGCTATAACTAGCTCCCCTTGGTACTGTTGTATCTTTGATATGTCTGCTACAAATAGTTGATACACTTCCAACTCATTAAGTAAGGACCTAAGAGAACTGTAAATTTTCTTAACAGAGCGCTTTCCTTGATGGTGGATAAATAACTGCTCATATATTTTACATATGCGTGTAATATTTTTTTCATGTCCATGTGTGTTATGCAAAGTGTCTCAAATCTTCCTCACTAGACGTAACATCATGACACCTCTAGATACATCTTCCATATTATTAACTAGTCATGATATGATGACACAATCATCAGCAAACCAGTCTTCATAAGTAGCGTCCTTGGCAACTGGGAGACCAGCAATGAGATGGCATGTCTTTCAATGTATACCAATAAAGGTCTCAAATGCTTGTGATCATAAAAGAAAGCTCTGGCCATTGAGCTTGATGAATGTCTCGGAGGGATTTTTCATCAACGTCTCACGAGAAGAAGCCATATGAGCATGAAATAGGGTTTGATTGGAACAAATAAATTGGGGAAGTAAGGCTAAAAATGCTGCAATCTTGAGAAAAACACCAACAAATAGTTGTAGAAACCTATTCCAAGGGTAAAATTTGAGTATCTAGGGCAAATAGAGACATATAGACAACCCTAAATGCAAAAATATGAAGCAGGAATGAAGAGGCAACTTATATCATGGTATAGGAACCGATGATCAGGCTGTTTGGGCTGTGGGTTGCGATAAAAGGAGGGATAAGGGTTGATGGGAGGGCTTAGGTCGGTGAAAGAAGGTTGGGCGACGCCTGGAAGGTGGTTGGGGTGGTGGTGGAGAGTCAACGGGTGGCTAGAGTAGCGGTTGGAGCAGGAGATGGTGACGAGTTGGCCGGAAAAGACCCTGATCAGGGTGTGATGGAAGAAGACGGTTAGGGTTGTGTATTCTCTGGTACCATGTTGAATGTTAGTGAGGAATGAAAAGTCTTATTCCTTAATAATATGTGTTACATATATATGGTATTTATTCCTTACACGGATATCCATATATCATATATCTATATAAGAGATAACCATATATCTAAAGACATATAGCTAACACTAACATGCATGTTAATGAATGCTCTAACAACCTTGAGGGTGGAACTTATATGTTGAATTATCGATGGCCTAAAATTTAACCGTGGTCTTCTACAATTATTTTGTATGAAGTCTTACTCAAGGTTTGGTATATTTTTTATTTTGCTACTTTTTCCATGATTTATTGTATTAAACTTGTAACTAGTGTCCATGCTGTGCTGCTTATAGAGTTATTAAGCTATGCTGTGGATCTCCTAGTTACAACTATGGATGCTTTCTTTGTTTTGAAAATAAGTAGAAGAGTTTCTGTTTAATTTTCTCCTTGTTTTATTGGATTTCTATGCAAAATAGAATATTCTTATGTCTTTCATGTGACCTGTTTATCAGAAATGTCTTTGCTTTTGATTCTGCTGTATTTATCAGAAACAAGCTGCAGTCTCTTTCTTGATTACGTATAACTACTAGCTAGTTAAGTTTCAAATCTGATTACCATGTATTGTTTTACATTTTAGTATATGTCCATGGTAGGTGATGTAAAAGAAGACTTTTGAAGTGTTATTCTCAAGAGATATAAAGCCCTTGCACTTAAAGTTCGCATAAGATATGAAACCTTGTAAGTATAGTTCTCATGAGATATAAAGCCAGGTGCCAGTACCTCTTCTGCAACTTTCCCAGCTTCAGCATATGCAGCCTCCCCCTTCTCTGATAAATCAGCCATTATTATGGTATAAGTACCACCAGCTACCACCATCAAAGGAACAACTGCCAGGGTAAGAAGTGTAAGCTGCCAGACTGATGCAAATCCCACGATGAATCCAACAAAAAATTGTGAAAGGTACCGTAGGCAGTGTCCAATCTGCAATGAAATTAAAAGAAATGACTTGCTATTTAGCATTTCAAATCAACCTTGTAAAACTAGTTGACATTGTCTGGTAAGGATGCATATTCTAGTTTCTATTTGTATTTATTTAACAACCATATTCACACTATATGGAATTTGCATTTTAGTTAAAGTGATGTTACTTTGATGCGAGACACCAATTTAAATATAGGTTGGACTTGTGAACATTTTTATAATGAATTTTTGGTTTCTTTAATGATTGAAGTGTATAAAGTTGAAGATACGGAGTCATACTTTACTACATACCTTGTTACCTATGGCATCCTGCACCTGCACTGCATCACTTGAAATGCGATAGATGATGTTCTCATCTCTGGCTTCTATGTCAAAAAAAGTCATATCTTGTTTCAATATTGATTGGACGTACTTTATTCTCAGACAGGTCGTTTGCCTTTCCCCAGTTTGCATCCAGAATGAAACCCCTGTAAGAGCAGTATTTGTTTTATGACAGCACTTGAAATATCACTTTTACAATTTACTTGCTAGCATCCCGACATTGAACTATTATTCCTAACCATTTGGTGAGTGATGTCCATTGTGATTCAATTTTTGGTCATGTTTCATGGGGTGGTCAAACAGTGATTTGAAACTGTGAATGGTCCCTTGACCCCAGACAAGAATGATTTGCAGATATATTGCACACATTACACAGAATATTAGTATGATCTTTGAGAAGTTGGTCTTATAACATGAGCTTAGGGCTTTAAGAATGTACCCTTCCATGCTGATGCCATGATTACGAGTCCTAGATAAACCAAGTGCAATGCATGCTGTGACAAGGAGAAATCACAGGGTGAGTAAAAGGGAATGAAAAATAAAGCTTTTATATTGTTTGAAAAAAAAATGTATGCGATGAATAACGCCCTTGGGTAAAAAAATCACTGGTCTGAACACTTTTATTCGAGAAACAGTAATTTTTTTTTTTTTGAAATCGATAGATATATATATTTTTTCTCCCTACAGTCCGTGAGATTCGAACATAAGAGGAAGGTGTGAGTTTCACTCTCCTAACCAACTACACCATGGTAGTTGGTTTCAGAAACAGTAAAAATGACTCAGTATTTTTAATGCAATAAAAGTAAGAATTGCCAGCTTAACTGCAATAAATAAAGTTATTTACACTTTAGTTAGCTACCTTATTCATCCCAAGTTCATAAGAGAGGAAATTCATGTTTAATCTCATTTTGTAGAATATATCTCAAAATCTGTTTCCTTGTGGTGATGTGAAATGTTCTGTTTTATATGGGAGATGGAAATCCCTTGCACATAGGAGACGTTCTTTCCATTTCCTAGCATGGATCCAACACAATATTCTTTCTGGTTGAATTGCGGTATAACTACCAAATATTTCTAACATAATGGACCATCAATGGATAAACTATGCTTTTATGCATTATAGAAAAGCAGAAAATTCTATCAACTTGGCCTGCTTAACTTGGAAAACTAGGATTTTATTCTTATATCTTGCCAATGTTATGCTCATTGTTCTTACATATGGCTATATATTATCAGCTGCTGGAGCTACACTGTCTAGTTGGTGCTGTGGTTAACATCAGGATTCAGGCTGAAGAATGCGAAACTTTCTTCCCCTTCTTGTGGCGCCAGCCACGTGGATAATTGTTAACAATATAGGACCTTTAAAAGGTATTTCTACATTTTCTTTTTGCAGTTTCCTATTGCTGTTTCATATGTGAACCTGTGAAACCTAGCTTGTGTTCAATTAGGAGGATTTTGACCTTTAAACCAGGTATTTCTTTCACATTGTTATCTGCTAATCTTCAATGGATATAAAAGAAAATAATTTAAGAGTATCATTGTACACTGCATGGTTAAACAAAGCATGAGAGCCATGGAATGGGTATATGTAACAGATAGTACGATGGATCACTAACTTCTAATTCGGCATCTTTAGCTCTACAAAGAGAAAGTGAGGAAGTATACAAAATCTTATGCTGAACTGCAAAAAGAGATACAGCCACCCACCTTTGAAACCTCGGAGGCCAACCTGTGTGGATCACTTGACAGAGATCCCAACGAGTCTATCATCCTTCCAAAGAGGATAAAGAACACGGGAAGTGTCGCGCCATGGATGCAACATCCCACAGCACCGTAGAACATCAACAAGTAGTCAACTGAACTTGTGAATGAGAATAAGCCAGCTGTTTTTATATCCGGCTTCCGGCAGAGGTCCTTGCCTTCGGGCGGGGTGGTGAGCGTCACTCTTTCCATCTTGTGTTAGAAAGAATGGCTAGAATGAGTTAAATAAGGCCAAAAAGAGGTAGTGGATGAAAGATCTTCAATGAGGACATCACAAGCTTCTGCAGATGGCAAACCAACCAACACTACGGCTCCATTACTGCTACATACATGACTGCATGAACATTGGTAGTACTACTACCACTTTTCTTTCTACCTCGAGCATTTTCTTGTTAGATGGGATTGATCTATCAGTATTCATTAATTCATACGCATGTTTGCCATGTGATGGTAGCAGACGATATCAATTGATGTCCTGGTTTTGTCTAAGTTTTTTTTAGCAACTTTGGTGCTGGATTGTTGTCTTTCATGGACGTTAGAGCTAGTTCCTTTTTTATTTTTCAATGCTCTGTTTTTACATCGTAAAAAATACTTCTAGTTATTCTGTGTGGCACATAGTAAATTTGTAGCATAGCATGAGAAGACACAGAACTGACCCGGTTATTTATTGAATGCATAAATGACCCAGCTGTTATTGTGAGACAGTCTAGATAAGGCTCTTGCTGAATAAATGATATTTGAAACTGCAGAGTTCTGTTCTTCAACATAAAATGGCAGTTTTGCACAGTAAGTTACGAACTGTATATTTCATGATTGAGCTGGCATGTGGAGAGCTTCTCTTTTGTAGAAACTTTGGTTGCTCTCTCTGAGTTGTGTGTATGCAAGAGAGCACAATTTTTTAGTGTGAATTTTTATGGTCCCTTGGATTACGCTTACGATTGACTTATAAAGTACGCAATTTTATTTGATGAGCTGGAGACAGTATTGTGGTATCACAACCTTTACTTGAGTCGAATTCTGGCATTATTGTTCGGGAGCAACCCCACGATTTAGTTACCGTTCCAAAAATGAAAAACTTTGAAGTTAAGGACAACTAATTTAAACGCATGGATGCGCTACTTAAATGGAGATTTTGACTTTTTAGGAAGCTACATGTGAGGTGTCTTAGTTTGAAAATTTACATGGTGACATTCTCTCAATAATCTTGTTAATCCCAGCGATCTCCGAGTGGATTTTGTAGTTTGTGTTGAATTACTGGACAAGATGCTTTCCTCTATTTTGTTAATGGTTGAGATAGATTAGAATATAATCGACATAAATGCAATGGAATACAACATCCAAAGTATAATTATTACAATACCGTAGGCATAATTGTCATAAACAGTCTCTAAAATTGCCGTCCATAGTGGGATCGTTAATGTTTTACATCAAATTTTTTTTTTGGAAATTGACCAAACATAAGGTCAACATTACTTCGGCATGGCATTGTGGGATTCATCTCCTGATGGTTCATTTAACGAGGAAAGTCCTGATGAAGAGGGAATAGAAGAAGCAAAGGCAGGCTCTACAGGTAGTGCAGCCATAGCAGAGACAAACTGCACCATTTCCTCCTTTTCAAACCCTGTTACAAGATTTCCCACCTAAAATTTCATCAAAGAGATAATATCATTAATGATCATAAAGCATGGTTTACAAATACTGCGAAAAATCCTACTATTTCTTTCTTTCCAAATCAGCCAGAGAATGACTTGGAGAAGCAAAGTCCACCTAGAAAAAGGTAAATAAAACTTGAGTTGAGGTGCAGATAAAAATAGATCCCCAACAGAAAAATAGCCAGGGTATAGGTCTGAGACCAGAAAGAATTGTCAGATCTTCTTTGCAAAAGAACAATTAAGAAACAAATGGGTATTATTTTCAATATATAATGAGCAAAATGTACACAAAGGGGAACCACGCCAAGCTCTTTTTAACAGGTTTTCTTTCGTTAAATTCCTGTTCTTAACCACCAGCCAAGAAAAAAGCTTGACCTTTAATGGAGTAGAACTCTCCCATATACTTTTGTAAAAAACATTACGAAGGCCCCCATCATTGTAGATACTATAAACTGCTTTAACAGTGAAGGTATCAAGTGTTGAAGGAAGCCAATGGAACTCATCATCTCTTGTATCCAAATTTAAGGAATGCAAAATAGAAACAAAATAATCCAACTGAGATTGGAGCATAGAATAATTGCCAGCTAGATTGAATAAACGATTGAAATCTGTATTAAATAAGTCCACAGTAAATTTCATTGAAGTCTTTTTGAATCTAGCAGCACTAAAAAGATCAGGTAATAAGGAGCAAAGAAGAGTATCATTGTGCCATTTGTGGCACCAGAATAAAGTATTGGAACCATTGCCCACAACAACAGTTGAGAAGCAATTGAAGAAATTAAATCCTTTTTTAATGTAACTCCATAGGGGAGAGCAAAAGGAGGAAGAAGTATTCAGAATTGCACCAATACCCCTGTGTAAATATTTAGCCCTAAGAATGGATTTCCAAACAGGGCAGAACTGGTTTGAGAAAAATTGCCAACTTAACTTAATCTTTAAAGCTTCACTAAAATTCCTCAGGTTTATAATGCTCCAACCATTTTGCTTTTTAGCCCTACAAATAGCAGACCATTTGATTAAATGCAACCCTTTATGAGTAGGAGATAAAGAGTTCCATAGAAATTTACTCCTTAGTATGTCTATCTGTTTCTCTATCTTCAAGGGCATATGCAGAACTGACATAAAGTAGGTTGGGATTGCTGATAGAACCGCATTTACCAGGATTAATCTGCCCCCTAAAGACAGAGATCTGTCTTTCCAAGAAGAAAGTTTATGAGTTAATTTCTCTAACACAGGTGCCCAGTCATTAACATTTGCTTTCTTAAAATGCAGAGGCAATCCTAAATAAGTGATAGGAAGATCTACCTTCTCACATCCCATTATATCACAAGAATATAGCAATTCCTCTTGGAAAACCCCTACACCAGTCAATGATGATTTCTGGAAATTAATTTTTAACCCAAAACAAGACTGAAAACAACATAAAATTCTCTTGATATTAATCATATTGGAATTGCTTTCTGGCAAAAAAAGTAAAGTATCATCTGCATATTGCAGATTAATCAGAGAGGGACCATCATTAGGGAAATTAATCCCAGAGATTAAATTATTCCTCTTAGCTGACTGCAACATGGCATTAAGGACATTAGAGGCAATAATAAACAATAGGGGAGATAGGGGATCACCCTGTCTTAACCTATTTGATGCCCCAAAATATCCTTTAGGGGATCCATTGACCAAAATAGAAAACTTAGCAGAGGTTATACACATGCGGATCCATGTTATCCATCTATCCCCAAAACCCATGTCAGCTAGTGAATCTAACAAAAAGGTCCATTTAATGTTGTCAAATGCTTTCTCAAAATCTATTTTCAGGATATAACCCTTGATGTTGGAAGTACTCATATAATGTAGGGTTTCCTGAGCAACCAGGAAACAATCTCCAATGGATCTCCCTGGCAGGAAAGCATATTGTGATGAATCAAGCACTGTATTCAGCACAGGAGCCAACCGAGAGGCCAAAGTCTTGGTAATGATTTTGTATAAGCTATTCACAAGACTAATGGGTCTAAAATCCTGGATTCTAGTTGCACCTAATTTTTTTGGGATCAATGCAATGAAGATCTGGTTTATAGAGGACAAAAAATCAGGATCAGTAGCAGAATGAAAGGAGTGGAATATTTTTTTTATGTCTGATTTCAATAACTCCCAAAAATGTTGAAAGAAAAACATAGGAAATCCATCAGGCCCTGGAGATTTATCTCCAGCTAGATGGAAGACACTTGCCCTGATTTCTTCTATTTCAAAAGATAACTCTAATAAATCAGGAGATGGGATTTTAACTGGTAAAAGGATGTCCTAACTGAGATTTATAGAAGGGCTATGAACATTGTTGAAAAGCTTTATAAAATGTTTCTCTAGTTCTCGACAGATCTCCAAATGGGATGTGCTCACAGAGTTATTTATTTGAAGAGAAGAGATGTTGTTAGTTCTTCTATGGCTTTTAACCATGTTGTGAAAGAAAGAGGTGTTCAAGTCTCCCTCCTTTAACCATAAAATTCTGGACTTTTGCCTCCAGTACATCTCTTGCTCTTTAAGCAGATCAAGATGCTCTAACCTCAGCATCTTTTTCTGTGCCCAATTAAT
>JAMKQA010019252.1:0-16448 GCA_024699735.1 Posidonia australis
GTCTTGCGCATTCATTTAGTCTTGTCACATCCATACACATTAGCATGATTAGAGCATGATCTCAGTTTAGCAAACATTCATCAAACCTTTAACAAGCAATAGGACTAGAAAGACCAAGTTTCTCGGGTGTACGAGGGTGCCTAACACCTTCCTCGTACGTAATAGGAATCCTTACCCATCCTCTGGTTAGCAGACATCCGGCCTTTCCCATGCATTCATCCTTTTGTGGTTTTCCTTGTCTTTCCCTTAAAAGACTACGTGGCGACTCCATTTTTCTTTCTTTTCTTTTATCCTTGCGCCTTCGCCGTCATCGGCATGGCTGTGGTCTCCTCCTCTCCACCCCCTTCCCTCCGTGTCGGGCGATCGGTCACGGACGGACGCGGTCACAGGATGAATTCCAAAAAATCCTATGGTAGTCTCAGTCCACTAAAGAGTTCACAATAAAATGAAATAATTGGATTGCAAGACAAAATCATAGCAATAATGACTGGTTGAAAGATGTCTATAAAATATGGTTTAAGTGGACTCCTATTTTTTTAGCAAATGTATTATTTACAGGAATGAAGACTACTCAAAGAAGTGAGGGTATGAATGCTTTTTTAAGAAGTAGGGTGACAAAGTACAACATTTTATTTGAATTCATTATTCATTTTGAAAGTACATTGAGAAGGCAACGTGAGAAGGAGAAGACAAGTGATTTTGTAGACAATCATTATATTCAACAGATGATTTCAAAGTTGTCCATCAAGAAGCATGTTTACTAATTGTACACCACTAAGATCTTTCATATCCTTTAGGAGCAACTTAAAGAAAGTCTGTATTGGTTCATTTGCTTTCCAAAAGATAACGTTGCATCATCTTCAATATGTATTTTTACACTTGTTCTTTTTTTTGTTAATATATGCATTGATTATGAATATGTAGGTTAGTAATATGCAAACATTGAAATTTGAGAAATGTGAGACTTGAATATATATGATTTTTATTGTGATACATGGTTTCATTTTTTTGTAGCTATAACCGTGCCGACGACTACACCACACAAGGCGCAAAATGCTGTAAGCAAAAAACTATTAAAGTCATGGCAAAAGATAATTGACAAGGATAAGAAAACAATGGAGTCGCCATGTAATGACCTGCCCCAGTCGTTACCCCGAAACCTAGATACTATATTTTTAAATTCATTTAATTAATCACATTAACCTTAAACTAAATCCAGCAAGAGAAAATATAAATTAAAGAACTGATAATTAAAATAAATTAAACTACACTAACCACTTACCTAGAACTCTTGATGTGTGGTGGACTATCTCCATCTTCGAATACACTAGCAAGCTCTTATTCCTATCTTGCACCTACAAAAAATACCAAACAAGACACACATGAGCAACCACTGAAAGGTCATCTAACACACACCCCACCTAAAAGTAGGCAAACAATTCAAGCATATCTCCTGGATGCCACTACATTACAACGAAGCAATACACTTTTGCCTCACAAGCAACAAATCTTTTAAAGACCATGCTTTGAAAACCATTCTTTTCTTTTCTTTTCCTTTCATGATCATACTCATGCCTTTCAAAACCACTTTCTTTCTTTTCTTATCAAAAACATTATGCATGCTTCCCAAAACGTTTATATACACTTAAATTGGCTACACCAGCTAATTCAAGTTCACAACAGCATTGAAGTGCCACACCAAACACATAGCCTCTGTTTCAATCTACATAAAAGCCTTATTTCAAATCATGCCATTTTAAACCACTCTTTTCATTTTCTTTGAAATTCCATGCATCCTTACAATCACATTTATGCATTCTAGAAAACAAATCCTCGACTAGGTTCCAGCAAAAAACACAAATAGCTCACAGCTCAACCATATCCAAACCATGGCTAGAAATTAGCTCCAATTATAGGTCTCAACAAAGCTAGAACTTGGCTAAAACCACAAAATCGAACGCCAGGTCACCCTGGCCATAGGTGAAACAACCCCACAAGCAGTCGGTGAGGCACCAACGTTGACCCTATTGCATTGTCACGGTGAACCACCTCACGTAAGAGTTCAACCACCTCAGCCACATAGGTTTCGCAGTACCATGACCCCACAGGTCACAACAAACACGCACGGTGTGCATCCTCACGATGCTCCTTAGTACCCGAACACCTAGGGACTCACAACCCCAGGCCCTGCCAGCACTAGATAAAGAGAGTGGACTTGTCTCTTTTACTAGGGTCCTACAGTACCTCAAAAAGCCACGGTCTTTTTCACTCATGCTTGTCATTGGCAACCACGCATTAGAGTACATACCGATTTCATAGAGGTCTCATAACCCCATCGGCTATGGCCCTATTGTCACGTGGATCTGACCAAAAACCACGAAAAACCTTTTTAAGTCATGTATTTTCCTTTTCAAAAACACTTTCAATGCAAGAATCCTTCCACGAAGATTTCTTCCAAAGCCATTTCTCAAAAATATTTTCAAAGCATTCATTTTCAAAACTAATTTATCAAAATACCACAAAACTCCATACCACATGCTGCACTGAAAATGCAATGGAAAACCACAAATTATATACTTAAACAGTGCCATTGAATACTAATTTTAGTGCACTACATCAAAAACTATTCACTTCTATTTCTAGGTTCAAATATTAATGTCACGCCCCAAATTTCCCATAATAATTTAAAACAATTAAATTATAGGAAATTAAAAGCTAAAAATAAAATATCAACTACCAGGAACCTGTGCATGCAGCTACGAGACTCTAAACAATATGCACTATGCTAAACCTTCTGCATGCCTGCACCTGCAACCCAAAACATGAGGAAAATGTGAGTGACAAAAGTCACTTAGCACGCATACCACAAAACAATGGAAAACGAAACTATATTAATTTTCCTTTCTAAATTTATTTTGCAAATCATTTTGTTAAAAATCTTACAAACTAGGCCCACACCAGCCAAAACAACAATCGGGATTCTACCAACCTAAAACCTCAAATGAGGCCCTCAATGGCCAAATCCTCACACAATGAGTTGAGAAGCCCGGTACCAGGAAACCAACTCTGGCCACAAGAGTCTACCGAGGAGCAACCATGGTGTCTGCAATTCCACGGTAAAGCCACCATGTGTAGGAGCGATCACTGTCTCACGATTCTCTCACCTAGAGAACCCTCACAAAGCCAACCCCTCATCGAGAATGCAATCCTGTCTCTCGAGATGCTACTACTGTGGGGCAAATGTCCCACCAGCACTGGACACCACAGGGTATGCCTCCTCACGGTGTCCTCCATAAGGTGCTAAGGAGGGAGTGTCATACCTCCACATCCGACAACACTTGTGCCTCAGTGCTCACAGCCATAGCAGGAGTATCATACCTCCCCATCATACCTCCCCATCATACCATAAGACACTTCAACCCTAGCCTTGAGATGACAGCCAAGGAGTCTCATACCTCCAAGACCCGATGTCCCTCAGCCTCAAGTATCTCGGCCCTTGACCTCGACCAGGGAGACGCGGCCGACCACCCCAGAATGTCGTCACATTCCCTGGTCCCGATGACACTGTCGCACAGTGTCTCGGCGTGCACGTAGAAAACTAGGAAAATCATTTTCAAAAATAGGACATTCATCTCTTTTAAACCCCTTTTTCAAAACCATTTTATATATTTGAAAACTCCTTCAAAACCTCGACAAAACGGTACATCAGGTATCCTAGGGGACCACCACTGATGACCCACAATCCCATTTCAAAGGGACAATACAAACCAATTTGGAAAACCCTCAAAATCAGATTTTAATAAAAAAACTCTGGGCCCTGATTCGGCATGCCGACAAATAGGTTCAGTATGCCGAAAACCCCAGGTTCAGATCGGTCGACTGAATCAGGTCAACGATCAACACTCAGGCCAAAATCGATATACCAAAGATGGTTCAGTCGACCGTAATCTACTGATTCGGTCGACCATCCAAAATCAGACGATCAAATTTCGACTAGAGGACCAAAATTGATAGAAAAACAGCATACTGAAATGGTTCGGTATGCCGTTCTCTGCGAAACCAGAAAACGACCTGAAGCTACATATTTCAAAATCACCCAAAGTGGGACCTATGATCGGACTGCCAAAACAAACACAAAAAATCTCACATAAAACATAAGATGTAGATCCTCGAGTCTACTCCTAATCCCAACAAACAAAACTGAAATCCATTCACCATGCATCAAGTTATAAATTTGCAAAGACATAAGGGTCAAAAGGACCCAAACCTCAACCACCGCCATAAATATCCATATAAACCACAATAAATTCTCATAAATTCCAACATATTAAAATTAACCTAGATTACATGCAACCTAGACATTTCTACCATTTTACATGCATTCTACCCAGTTAATTTGAGTGTGTACCTACAAAATGCATTTCGACGATCCAATCCAATCTCCGGCCATCTTCGGCAACCCTACACGTCCAAGGCCACTCCATGACCTCAAGGACGTCTCACTGAGGCTCTGCACACCACCGCACACCACCGCAAGCCTCTGCCATCACTCGAGTACACCGAACAGGGGTGGACAGGGGAGGAGATGGGAATAGGAGAAGAGATAGAGAGAGAAAGAGTGAGTGGAGGGAGAGAGAACAGGTGAAGGGAGAGAAAAAGAGAGAGGTGATGGAGTGAAGGAGGAGGTGGAATGGTGTGCTCAGGAAAGAGGAGCTGCGACCATAGGGGAGGAGGGATGGTTCATGCACTAAGGTGTGCATGAGTTTATAAAGTCATGCAACGAAGCAATTGGGCGCGTGCATACCTACACGCTCTGCCAATCAGCCACCCTGCACAAGCCAACGACTCCCCGCACCAAACACTCTCGTCAACCGGCCATGCTGTGGGCACCACATACACCCACACTCGGCCCCCACATGGACCCACACCGGGGCCCACAAGCACAATGCCACATGCACAATGCCAACCATGCACAGGGACACGCAAACAGAAGCTGACCCATGAGGTCCAAGCTCAAAAGCTCAAAAGCACAAAACCACGCAAACAGGCCTCAGAAGAGTAGCACCTGTCCAGGAATAAATTCATTATAATGTAAATATTTACAAAAATGAATTTACAAGTGTTACAATTAACTTTAAAGGTCATTTTAGGCATTCCCTAACCATTCTATTGTTTATTCTAGTCATTATTATGCCACGGTTGTCTACAAGCTTCATGTATCCTTAAACATACTAAAAATTATTATAAACAAGTCCCTAAGGGCTTAAGTGTAATGTATATAGGTTGTGGACACCATACTAGAATGCTAATATCAAAACTAATGACCATCTAAACAACTTAGTAGGGAAAATCGAGTATTTCTAGGTTATATAGTACTTTTATTCCAATTACTGTTCTAGTAGGATCTTACTAACATGTTTCAGGTATTCCCTAGAGTCATCATAATGATCATCTTAATCATTAGTGTTCCATCACCCTTACAGGGTTATCATAAGGTTAAACATGCTAAAATCACTAAAAACGATCATTAAGGGCTTAAACGTAATTTACATCAAATTTAGGGGCTTTAACATAATTTCTACAAAGTTCAAGGACCTAAATGCAATTTGGTTAGATTCTAAGGACTAAGAAGTAATTTCTACAAGTCTAAGGACTCGCATGTTATAAAACATAAAAGTTAAGGGCTCAAATGTAAACCTCATGGGCTAAAAAGTAATTATCATAAGTCCAAGGGCCAACATTGTTAAGGACTTAAAAGTAATTATTTTTATTACATTAAGGCCAACATTGTTCTAAAATTATCATAAATTACCATAAATTATCCAAAATTCACTAAAACATCCATGGATGCTAGAAACACACTATCATGCCCCTATGTTCTAATTTTCAATAAGAGAGAGGCTATGGGGTGTGTATCGTTCAACGATGACAGTCCCGACGCCCACTTTGTCGCGATAATGGCGAGGGTAGCAATGCAATGGCGAACTCCTCAACGACGGTCCAGGTACACCCACCTTCTCACTCTTACTCTACTGCTTCTCTCTCTCTCTCTCTCTCTCTCTCCCCCCCTCTCTCTCGTCTCTACTCACTCTCTCTTTTCCGTCTCTCTCTCATCTCTACAATCTCTCTCTCACTCTCTTCCCCCTCTCTCTTGTCTTTGCTCTCTCTCTCTCTTACACCGCCACAGTTCCCCCTCCTTCTTCCCCATTCTTTGCATTCTCATTGCTTCTCTTCCTCTTTGTAGGATCACCGACGATGGTGGTAGCTGGACAACAGTGGCACAGTAAGCAGCATGGTGGGCAGCACGACTCTCCCCCCTTTGTTCCTGCCTTCCTCCTCTCCCTCTTTTTTTTTTTTCTGTTTTACAAGTGGATGTGCCCACAAGAAGGAGAAGTGTGGTGCGAAAAAAAGATGGGCACAGATCCCAAAATTCCTTCAATCCAATTGAATATAACTTTAGTTCCAATGTAATGTACTGAATTCCACTCGCTAGTAATTTGCGTTAGCAAATCGTGCTTGCAATTCTAGCCTGCAATTCATGCCTACAGCTCTACTTGACAATTCTGGCCTACAATTCGCACCTAACCCTCACAGACCACAGGTGTTATATGCATGCCTTTATGCATCAACATAAGGCACACCACACACCACGTTTAGCACTGAGGAAGTCAAAAAACACCAATGAAATATCTAGCTCAATGTGCTATTTCAGATTTGGTTTGCGACACACCATCTAGTCTATTTGAAATCGGAAGGTGAGGAAAACAGAATGCAAAGGAAAATATGATAAAACAATGCAGTTATACTATGATCTGTTCCAAATGAACGCGACACATAATGACACATAAGTCATTATGTGCCAAAGAAAGGATGAGGACCCCTGTCACGTATGGAGAAGGTGTTAGTCACCCCCATACGCTCGATGAGTCAATCATTCTTAGCTAACTCGCTCGCATGTGTGGCTAATGTAAATGTATGCTTGTTCCATACTTTATGCCTAGAATTAAATGCTTAATTCTGTGCTAGTATGAATAAAACGTGCAGGGTGGGAAACAATGCAACCAAACACTCAGCCACACTATACATGTTTAGAATAGGGGCACTCGTGCATAAGAGTTGTGCCAGTACAATCTACTTGCAAGGTACACAAAGTCATTGCACTTGATTCTCAAAAACTCCATACAATTAGCATCATTTCTATAACCAAATGCCTACATGTGTGTAATCATGTGATGCAAAATCCCATGCAAAAGTAAGAGTAATAGGTGCAGGAAATTAGATCCAGAGCACAAAAGCCAAAACCAGACACGAAAACCATGCAATACAAGGCTCAACCTCGCTATCTGTGCTTTCGACTAGGGCATAGCACACTAGAGAGGTGTGCCTGGTTGTTGCGCATGATTGTTGTGCCCCAGGCACTCTGTTTCTGACAACAAGTTTCATTACCAAATTTTGATGGCGACTCAATAAAGCCCAAACAAGTAGGGACCAATGAAGCTAATGGCAATGCTAGAGAACATGATGATGCAAGAAAGACTGATCGGGAATGCTCGACCATACTCCCCACCTCCACTATTGGTGAATGGTTTCCATCATTGTTTCTGGCCATGAAGGTCAACCAAAAACTCCGTAAGCCCATTACAACATCACTAGAGGGTGGAGGGGAATGGAGGAAGAAGAAAACATGATGCAAGATGCTTAGAAAATGCAATGCAATCTTGGTGGACACCAGCTCCTTTGTTCCTCATGGCACTGTGCAACTTCATCATCGATGAGGTGGCTGGCCTGAGGCAGAGAACCCATTGGTTGTGAGCATGCTTGGGGCATTAGCGAAGAGAAGGGAGGTGGAAAACGTGGAGATGGGTGGCGGCATGGGCTTGATGGTTGTCGGCCACACACAGGTCGTGAACCCATCGCTAGAAAATAAAGGATGCAATACAATGAAAAAAACATAGATAAATTACAGATAGTCCCACATTGATGAAGCATCACAGAGCAAGAGGAGGAAGAAACTTAGCTACAAGGATGATTGCCTACCTGTGTTGACAGGTTGGTTGTCCCTCTAGCATTGACAATTTGATCTGGGTTGTGGATGCTCAGACGACGACAGTGAAGGTCGTTTACAGTGGTGCTGGGCAATGCTTGGAGGGTGCTGTGTGCACTTGCTATGGTTCCACTATGTTGGGATTATGCTTGACTTTGAAGGCTTTGGAGGTGGAGGTGAATGTAGTGCAGTGGTTGTCGATGGCTAATAAATGACTATGCAGTGGAGGAGGAGGTTTTGGGGCAACTAGATGGACACCCATCGAGTCTGGTGGCATCTAAAACGACAGTCCATGAATGAGGTGGAGGAGTGGCTTAATAAAAGGTCGGCAGGTATGTAAGTCGTTGATGGACTATCCCTTTTTGAATCAATGGCTTGAATATGAAATAATGGATTGGATTGGGATTTACACATGGGATGAGGGGCAGGATAGTCAAGGAACCTCAAATCACACGTGTAGGTTCATGCCAACCAATGAGAGGCCAAAAATAGGTGACCACGGGTGAATGGACAACACAACCCTTTGTTGAAATTAACTGTGTGAAGCCTACAGGGCCTGCTAGTTGTGTGACCTAATTATGCCAGCAACATGCGCTAGCTAGAACTACCGTAGGGCTCATTGGCTAGATTTTGGGACTGTTTCTTGAGTGCTAGACCATCATATGGGCTTTGGACTTGTGGTTGAGTGGTTGGGTTAAGTTGTTGGGTTGGTTTGGGACGCTAGGTAGGTTCTGGTGTTGGATAACGCCTCATCATACCGAGAGCAAGCTCTTCTGGAGGAGTCTGCTGATCCATGGCCTCAAAATCAAGGTGTCTACAGATGCTCCTCCCTGTGTGAGTCGAAGGGGATCGAGACAAATGCTCAAGGATGACAAGACACCCCACCTGAATGAAGCCTACGAGAAGTTGATGTTTGTTATTGGCGTTAAGTCATTTATCTATGGGATGCACCAAGAGTCAAGACCTATTGTTGGAATGCAAATGCAAAAATGATGCTGAAATGCCTACGAATGTGAAAACATTATTGAAATGCCTACGAAAACAATGCCGAAAGCCAAATGCAAATGCAATGTTGGAATGCCAATGTGGGTGTAGATAGTGCATGTTACTGCGATTGCAATGCTGGGATGCAAATGCGAGCGATATGTGTAAATGGTATATGCCGATGTAGTTGGTGCAAGCTAAATGCTGATGCTGGTGCACACTGAGCTCCACTAGGAATATGCGTGGTTCCACACGATGCTGATACGAATGTTGATGTAGATTATGCCATCGTGATGTTGATGTGAGTATGCTATGTCATGCTGATGTGGTGACATTCAATGCAGATGATGTGAAGATAGCCATCCAGATAGAAGGGATATCAACCCAATGCGGATACAGATGCTGATCTAGCATAGGTGATCATGTTGATGCGAATGCAGGTGCAATGCGATGCGATGTGCTACAATGCTACGCATGTGATGCAATGCGACACAATGTGAAGTAATACAGTGTGATACAATGTTGTGCGATGCAATGTGATGCAATGGGACGTGGTGTGATACGATGTAAGGTGGCACAATGTCGTGCAATGCTACGTGATGCAATGTAAAGAAATGCGATGTGATATGACACAATATGGTGTGATGAGATGCAATGCGTTGTGAAATGATGTAGTGCAATGAGATGCAATGCGATGTGACATGATGTAGTGTAGTGAGATATGATGTGATGCGATGAGGTGCGATGAGATGCAATGCGATAAGATGTGATGAGGTGCAATGTGATGAGATGTGATGCTATGAGATATAATGCGATGCAATGCAATGTAGTGCTGTGATGCGACGTGATGCAATATAATGCGATGTGGCATGATGCGATGTTGAATGCAAGGATGTGTGCAAATTTTGAGTGTGCCATACCTTTGCAAGGATGTTGAATGTTGGGGCAAATGTTGATGCACTAAAGTAAATGATGATGCAATGCGATGTTGGGTGCCAAGTTGATGGCCAATTTGCCAGAACAAGGGGCATAACGGGCTATCAAACTTGTACAAAGGGAAACCAAACAAGTCCAATAGGCCTACCGACTAGTGAGGGGGGCATGATAATTTACCAGACTCACTTGTCGGATAATTAGGGTTATCAACCCATGGAGGAGAGGGGTATAGCAGGTCAAACAGTCTTGCCAACCAGAATGCTAGACAATTTGATGGTTGTCAATCAAGTAGTTAGGATTACTAGCACGAAGAAAAGGACATGATGAATCAAAAGATTTGTCATGTGAGGAACAGAGGGTCTCATCCGCTCAAGCGAGAACGCAAAGCAGGGATGCAAACAAGATCTCATCCACTCAGAATGAAGTCACGCAGGAGGGCTAACTAAACTTTGTTCACTTGGAGTGAAGACATAGGAGCCAGACATCAGAGCAAAGTCGCGCACTAGATTTCGCACATGTGAAAATACAGGAAAGGCAAGAAAGACTTCATCTGCCTAGAATGATGTCACACATTGGATTTCGCACATGCAAAAATCAAGAAAAGACAAGGAAGACTTTGTCTGATTAGAGCAAAGTTGCACATTAGATTTCGTGTAGGTGAAAATCTAGGAAAGGCAAGGAAGACTTTGTCTACTTGGAGTAAAGTCACGCACTAGGTTTTGCACACGTAAAAATTTAGGAAAGGCAAGGAAGACTTCGTCCCCCTGGAGTGAAGTCACACACTAGATTTTGCACACACGAAAATCCAAAAAAGTCAAGGAGGACTTCATTCGCTCAGAGTGAAGTCGTACACTGGATTTCGTGCAGGTAAAAATCCAGGAAAGGCAAGGAAGACTTTGTCTATTCAGAGTGAAGTCGCGCATTAGATTTTTCACATGCAAAAATCCAAGAAAGGAAAGAAAGACATTGTCCAGCTAGAGCGATGTTGCGTACTGGATTTCGCACACATGAAAATCCAAGAAAGACTTTGTTTGCTCAGAGTAAAGTTGTGCATTGGATTTTGTGCACCCAAAAATCTAAGAAAGGCAAGGAAAACTTTGTCTACTTAGAGTGAAGTCGTGCACTAGATTTTCGAAGAAGACTTCAACCACTTAGAACAAAGTTGCACACTGGATTTTGCGCATGCAAAAATCCAAGAAAGACAAGAAAAACTTCGTCCACTAGGAGTGAAATCACGCATTGGATTTTGCACATGCAGAAAATCAAAAATGGTAAGGAAGACTTCATCCACTTGGAGTGAAGTTGTGCACTAGATTTCATGCATGAGAAAATTCATGAAAGGCAAGGAAGACTTTGTCTACTTAAAGCAAAGTCGTGCACTACATTTCATGCACGCGAAATCCAGGAAAGGCAAGGAAGACTTCGTCCGCTTGGAGCAAAGTTGCGTACTGGATTTCACACATGTAAAAATCCAAGAAAGGCAAGGAAGACTTTGTCTACCTACAACGATGTTGCACACTAGATTTTGCACTTGTGAAAATTCAAAAAAGGCAAGGAAGACTTTGTTTGCTTGGAGCGAAGTCAAGCACTGGATTTTGCGCAAGCAAAAATCCAGAAAAGGTAAGGAAGACTTTGTCCACTCGGAGTGAAGTCGTGCACTGGATTTCATGCATGCAAAAATTCAAGAAAGGCAAGGAAGACCTTTTCGCTCAGAGCAAAGTCACACACTGGATATTATGCATGAAATCCATGAAAGTTAAGAAGACTTCGTCCGCTTAGAGAGAAGTCATGCACTAGATTTCGTGCTCACACAAATCCAGAAAAGGCAAGAAAGACTTCATTCACTTGGAGCGAAGTCACGCACTAGATTTCATGCACACAAAAATACAAGAATGGCAAGGAAGACTTTGTCAGCTTAGAGTGAAGTTGCACACTTGATTTCACACAAGCGAAAATCCAAGAATGGCAAGGAAGACTTTGTCTGCTCGGAGCAAATTCGCACATTGGATTTCATGCACACAAAAATCTTGGACAGGCAAGGAGGACTTCGTCCACTCGAAGTGAAGTTGCACACGCGAAAATCAAAGAAAGGCAAGGAAGACTTCGTTCACTCGGAGCGAAGTTGTGGATTGGATTTTCACGTATTGGATTTCACACATGTGAAAATCCAAAAAAGGAAAGGAAGACTTCGTTTGCCTGGAGCAAAGTCAAGCAGGAGAGGCAAACTAGACTTTGTTCACTAAGAATGATGACCTAGGAGTCAAACTTCATTTGCCAAGAGCGAAGTCATGTAGGAGAGGCGAACTAGACTTCGTTCACTCAGACTGAAGACACAAAAGGCAAAAGATCTTGGAGTGCTAGACCCAAAAGTGTGGTAAAGGCTCAAAGACTAACCCTTGATAATCAAGGAGGCCAACCTGTAGGACTAGAAGAGCAAGAGGATACCAAAGGGCAACCAACATGCCTTGTGCAACAAGGAGGGAGATACCAAAAGGCAGTCGAAATGCCCTTGGTATCAAAAGGTAGATACTAAAAGACAGCTAAGACACCCTTGGTATCAGAAAAGTAAGATACCGAAAGGCAGCTAAGATGCCCCTGGTATCAAGAGGGAGATACCAAAAGGCAACTAAGACGTCCTTGGTATCAGAAAAGCAAGATACCAAAAGGTAACTAAGATGCCCCTGGTATCAAGAGGGAGATACCAAAAGGCAACTAAGACGCCTTTGTATCAAAAAAGTAAGATACCAAAAAGCAGCTAAGATGCCTCTGGTATCGAGAGGGAGATACCAAAAGGTAGCTAAGACACCCTTGGTATCAGAAAAGCAAGATACCAAAAGGCAGCTAAGATGCCCCTGGTATCAAAAAATCAAGAGGGTCCGCTTCGTGGGCATGCAATGGTCTCAGAGCAAGCATGTGACATTTTGCCAAGGAAAATACAAGTTGTGAACATGCCAATCATCATAGACCACCCAACACGGTGGGCGGCCAAAATCGAGAAAAAGTGCAGGCCCTTTAGGCAAGGGCTTTGCGATAATGCTGAGCTTGCACAAGCTTTCATCCTCAACCTTAGTTTTCAAAAACAAGGAGAGAGAGAAGGTAGATTATTAATGCAATTATTATGTTTTTGGTGGCTTTGGATTTAAACCAACTAGCTAATGGGAGGACACCTCTACACTTCCTAGTTCAAGAGACACTTTGATCCTCAAGCAATGCCACACTAGGTTGTGGTTAGTGGCTCTCATTGTCACTCTTGGAGTGCCTCTGGATAAGACCTCGACTTTGCAAAGCATAGCATTTGGCTGCATGTGAGTAGCAGAAGTGTTGGATATAACCTTCTAGCCTCCATCTTAATTCCTTGGGGATCACCTACTGCTTTTGATGCTCTTGGTAGAATATTTCTTTTCCTCTCACAAGTGACCAAATTTGTAGCTAACCTTGCCAAGAAGGTGGAGTTGCTACTTGCACATGGGATTGAGCATGCTGCTTCGCTTGGAGGGTGGGGCTAGGCCCTCCAGATGGTGTTTCCTATGCTAATGGTAGGTATTGTGCTATAGTTGGATGATAAGGTGGCCTTGATGCTTGTCCGAGTCACTCCTCTCGTGGGCGCCTTCTTTCTTTAGCTTCTGTTTTCATATTTCTTTTATGCCCAGTATGCATATCTTGTCATTTCTTTTTTTTCTAGCTCACATCTCTCAATTCTTTTAGATATGCATTGGCTTCTCCCACATAGGGTAAAAGTCCTAGTGGGGAGTTAAGAGTTTGGCTATTCGATGTATACCCTTAGCCTCTACTTTGTGTAGGGGCAGCCTCTAGCTATGCACTACTTGGCCTTGGTCCTCTCCATGTCTAGTGGACTATCTTATTTGGATTAATCTCGCTCATTGTATTTTGCACTAGGTTTGGAAAAATTTGTCTGCTCTAGGTCGCACTCATTTGGCCACATATGATGATATGACACTGCTCAAATAGATGTGGCCTGAATCATTGATGCTTGGAATTCTCCCCAATGCTGGTTATTGTCCAAAGCCGAGTTTTTGGAATTATGTAAATTTTTATGGGTTTTTTGGATTTGAAGCAATGAACAAGCATATTTTTTGGATTGGGTTTTGTATTTTTTATGTTTTTTGAGAAAATATAAAATAAAAAATTGATGAAAAGGAAGGACATGTTTTTGTTGTTTTTGCTATATTTGATTTTTTTTGTTTTGTATTTTCTAGGGTGTAGAAAAATGAAATAAGCATGCAATAAAAGCAAAAGCATGCTTTTGGTTTTTTTTTAAGGATTTTATATTTTTTAATTTTATATAATGCAAGAAAGTGTCAAAAAACAACAAAAATCAAGACAAATGACAATGCAAGCAAAAGAAAAGGTGGAGAGACTTACCTCTCAACAACCTTAGGACCGAGGTCTTGTAACCGCTCTCGTACTACTGGTGTTGTTGATGCGACCCTGGTGGATCTGGTCATGCATTCCTCCATCCACCCAAAAAGGTTTCAATTGATCCCAAGAGATGGGAGACTAGAACGATGGGTTGGCAAGGGAGGCCAGTGTAAACCAATGAAATCCGAAGGATCTCCCAAGGAGGAAAGGGAGACAGGAGCAAGTAGATTGACTCCTGATGTTTCAACATCCTCAAAGCCCGTAAACTTAGGTAGGAATAGCTGAGCCAAGTAGGGTTTATCGATGTAACACCCCAGTGCTACACAACAATACAGGAACTGCCCAAGAGCAGCTAAAAGAATCTAAATAACAGAATTAAATAAATAGAGTGAATCACCTAGACCTGTGTGTGGCAAAAGTGGCTCGAAAAGAGGCACCAGACTAGATTGCTCCTACTCCTGAGCACCTGAAACAAAAAGGGGACAAGGAAAACACACGTGAGTGACAAGAATGTCACCCAGTACGTGCCCCAAAATAGCGATAAAACCCACGAAAACAATTGCTAGAAAGCTACCATCACCAAAACCACACATTCAATTAGAAAGACTTTGAAAACAATGCCATTTTAAACTTTCTTTTCTTTTCCTTTCATTCAAAACCTTATGCTTGTTCATAAACCTTTATACTCAACACAGGAGAAGTAAATCATTTCATCTAGTTTCCTAGCCCAAAATATCATTTAAAATCAATAGCACAACTTATCACAAATTCGGGCTAGGGACTAGTCCAACACTCAAATCCACACTTTTCCATTCCAAAACTGGTCGCATCACCCTAGCCACAGGCGATCGATCTGGCCACAAGCAGCTGGTGAGGATTCCATGTCACCACACCCACATTGCAGTGCCGCAGTGAACCACCCCACGCTGGAGTTAAACCGCCTCGGCCACAGTCTCAAAATGTACCCTCACTAGTACAAGCACGGAGTGCGTCCTCGGGACGCCCTGGTGCCCGAGCACCTGGGGACTCTAACCCCAGACCCGTCTAGCACCGGTACTGAGGGTAGTCTGGGTCTCCTGTACCCCTGGTCCTACAGTACCACCACAGTCTCGAGGCTCCTACCCTAGACCGCAAACTCGGCAACCACAACCAAGGACATGTCCCCGACATCTCTAGAGGTCTCGCTACCTCGTCGGTAAGTCCTGGTTTCATTGTGGTTCCTACAATTTCCATTAATCTCTTTAAAACCATATGCATTTTCTCTTTTCAAAACATTTGTCAAAACCATTTTCCATACATAAAATTCTTTGTAAATCACACGCATTATGCATCATATTATCACCTGTGGTTTTTAAGCCCACACATTCATTCATTGTCATTATACCATGCAATCACCCCTCACATGGGTCCACATTCATACACATAAGCCATGTTCCAAGATCTCATGGAAAACATCATTAAAAATCAACATACTCACATGCAATGTTCTACAAGTCATTTCCATGCATCTTATACATTTATCATGTATTTATCCATATTTATCAACATTTTTCCAAGTATTTTCCAAAATAGCCTAGGGTCCTGATTCGGCATACCGAATTGGGTCTCGATCGATCGAAATTCCCTGATTCAGTCGACCGAAATGTTTCAGCATTCCGAATCCTCTGTCAGTTTTTCAGTCACCTGCCAGAACGGTTGACCGAAATCATCCGATCGTCCGAAACCCCCTTATTCGGTCAACCGAATTTCCCCTGGTCGTCCGAATAAGTGGTCCAGGGAACCACCTGGGAGCATTACGGCATACCAAACCCAGTTCGGCATACCGTTTTCTAGAATTGCAGAAAACCTCCCCGACCTCCGTCGTCACTTCTCCCCAAAGTGGGAGTAAGGAGTGGACCCCTCTAAAACACCACAAAAATTACAAGTAAAACATGGGGTGTAGACCTCCAAGTCTACTTCAAAACCCCTCAATCCAAACATAAAACCATTAAGCATGCTGTTCTATGGAAATTCACAAAGGCATAAGACTCATATGACATCACTATAGCATGCATCAAGAATACCCACGAAAATCTCACAAAACACCCATGAATCAACATGATAT
>JAMKQA010019253.1:0-14052 GCA_024699735.1 Posidonia australis
CCCCCCCCCCCCCCCCCCCCCTCCCACCTCTGTCGTTGGAGAACGGTGACAGTGGGGCATGGTGGAGGTCCTCAGGCCAAGGGATCACTCTGGATCCCTTGGAGCTGCTCCTGGAAGATGGAGAGGACCTAGGGAGGACTACAAATCAGAAAATCAAAGAGAGGTCAGTGGGTATACCTGAACGGAGACGACTCGCCGGAGCTCTGGAAGTAACTGGTCTCCTCCTCTGCGATGGCTTTGGCTCCGCTCTTCTCCTTCTCTCTCTCAATTCTCCACTCTCGAGTGCTCTCAGGGTCTGTGGTGTTCTCTCTGTCGCGAGCTTTTCTCCTCATTTATAGACCATCGGAAACCCATCTGATTGGCTCCGACCAAGCACGCGACACCTAACAGAATAGAAACAAACTCCGACCGCCGTTACGTTAGATTAATAGATAGCCAACGACTGTCCCCCACGCACTCCGGTTTGCTCCCTTGCTCACCGTCAGAGATAGACGGCCATCCTGGCTTCTCCAGCGAGCCATCCGACAGCTGAGGGAGCTCTGACTTGTCGGCTCGATCGACGGTGACATGATGAGCTCGATAAGGAGGTGGATTTAGGCTGATTTCGTGAGGTTTGGTGGAGAATGGGTTCAATCAGTGGGTGAATTTTTCTTTGAACTTGTGGTGTTTGAGAAATCAGTAGAAAATACTTTGGAAAATGAAGAGGAAAAAATGAAATGTTGATTTAGGAGAGAGAGAAGATGTGGGCTGAGCTTATTGTGGGCCCCATGGGCTTCATGGGCCTTAATGGGCCTAAGTGGGCCTTCATGGGCCCAATTAGGTCTCCATGAATTAAATGGCCTTGGTTAGGTCAGAGGTCAGCCACCACACCCCTAACCTACAAAATCAGAAAATTGGGGTGTCTACAGATGCCCCTCCTTGAGTGAGGTCGGAGGTCGAGTAGAACAGAGACTGATGCTCAGGGTTGACTAAGACACCCCACATGAAACCACAAGCGAGAGTAATCCACAGGCAATCAGCCACTAGCCAAAGTTCAAACCAGGGGTCCGCGCAAGAGATCCTGTCGCCACAACCGAGGCCAAACGGAGGAACAAACACAAAAGACTAATAATTGACATGCTGACGACCAATCAGCTCCTAAGAGACATGACTGGTTGTCGCACATGTCGAAAAAAGCGCCAGACAAGACTCACGGTGCTTGCCGACCGGGAAATGACTCATCACGGAAGTCATCCGGGTAGTTCGGGCTACCAGCCCACAGAGAGATAAATCAAAAGTGAGAAAAGGGGGGCACCAGGATTCATCCTAATAGAATAAATCATGGATGGGAAATTTCAAAAGTAAAAGGACACCAGGATCCGTTCCATCAAAACATACCGTAGATAGGAAAATCACACCAGGATTTGCTCCATCGCAACGAACCGTGGATGGGAAAATCACACTAGGATTCGTTCCATCGGAACGAACTGTGGATGGGAAAATCACACCAAGATTCGTTCCATCAGAACGAACCGTGGATAGGAAAGTCACATATCAAAAGACACCAGGATTCGTTCCATAGGAACGAATCGTGGATGGAAAATTAAAACATCAAAAGACACTAGGATTCATTCCATCGGAACGAACCGTGGATGGGAAAATCACACCAGGATTTGTTCCATCGGAACGAACCGTGGATAGGAAAATCAATGTAAAAGAACACCAAGATTCGTTCCAACAGAACGAATCGTGGATAGGAAAATCAATGTAAATGAACACTAGGATTCGTTCTATCGGAACGAACCGTGGATAGGAAAATCACACTAGGATTCGCTCCATCGGAATGAACCATGGTTGGGAAAATTCAAATATCAAAAGACACTAGGATTCGTTCCATCGAAACAAACCGTGGATGGGAAAAACACACCAAGATTTGTTCCATCGGAACGAACCGTGGATGGGAAAATTCAAATATCAAAAGACACCAGGATTCGTTCCATCGGAACGAACTGTGGATGGGAAAAACACACCAGGATTCATTCCATCAGAACGAATCGTGGATGGGAAAATTCAAATATCAAAAGACACCAGGATTCGTTACATCGGAACGAACCCTGGATGGGAAAATTCAAATATCAAAAGACACCAAGATCCGTTCCATCAGAACGAACCGTGGATGGAAAAAACACACCAGGATCCGTTCCATCAGAACGAACCGTGGATGGGAAAATTCAAATATCAAAAGACACCAAGATTCGCTCCATCGGAACGAACCATGGATGGGAAAAACACACCAGGATTCGTTCCATCGGAATGAACCGTGGATGGGAAAATCAATGAAAAGGAACACCAAGATTCGTTCTATTGGAACGAACCGTGGATGAGAAAATCAATGTAAATGAACACCAAGATTCGTTCCAACGGAACGAACCGTGGATGGGAAAATCTCAAATGAAAAAGAACACCAAGATCCGTCCCATTGGAACGAACTGTGGATGGGAAAATCACATCAGGATTTGTTCCATCGGAATGAACCGTGGATAAGAAAATCTCAAATGTAAAGGAACATGCCACCTTTTTCTGACATAGAAGTTGTGAAGACTTCCTTCGTCCAGATTGGGGTAATAAAACGAGATACTCAGCTATTATCTGGGTGGTCCCCAGTGCCAATCCGATAGGCAGAAGAAAGCAAAGTCTGGCACTAGTCTTGCACATGTTGTCAGGGTGGCGATCTTCGTTCCACATCATCCATGATCAATCAATCAAGCTCATCTCTGGTTCGCTTGGAGCCCGAGGTTTTGGCAAAGAGCGTCTGACTCAAGGCAGCACTGCAAAAATGCCAAGTCTCTTCGACTTCGGCTTCATAGTCTGTTCTGCAGCTCTTCCCTTCTCCGGCTACGAGATCTTTTGACCGTATGGAGCCACTAAGCAGGCAAGATAGCTCCCTAGTCAGAGTATAGGAGCTTAGGGGGTATTCTTTGAATCGTGCTGGCATTTGCCCCTGAGCCAAAGAATCTTGCTGGTAACCGAACTGCCGCATTACACGGATTGGGTGGTACTCCACTCCACCAGTCAACCCCGACAGGACGATAAGCCACATGTCTGTTGTATTGAAGAATGCTTTAAAGTTGCAAGAAGTTGATGGAATAATGCGCCAGATGATCTTCTGTTCTGTCAGGCTTTGTAATCGCTCGTACTCCTTCTGAACTGAGGTGAGCATGTGCGCATGGCCACTTTGGCAGTAGGACTCAAAGGCTAATCACTGTGGGCGCAAGACTGCTACACCCAGATGTGCAGCCATCCATACTTGTACAAAAGCTCCACAGCCGTAGAAGTGCCGGCAGCGCCGCAATGAACGGTCTAGCGCCCAATTAGTTTCTGCTAGGATAACTGGAGCCAGATCCATCTGCTGGGTGACAACCCCCCAAGGCAATCTCGGCAACTTCGATGCTTACAATCATCTGACCATGGCTGAAGATTAACTCTCTCAGGAAGCGGACAACAAAGCCTTTCAACCACAGCTCGTCGCCTAAGGAGGCATGCATTTCGGCCACTTTGTCAAAGTAAGCTAACTTGAGCATTGGAGAGAGTTTGTCCGAACAAATGAGATGGCGACCACATTCACCGGTCTGTAGGCCAGTTAGCTTACTCAACATTGAGGAGTAACCATCTCGCAGCATGAACACTATGGGTCCCAGGAATTTCTGTAGGCAACAAATTCTGTGTACTTCCTCCAGGATTGGGGTCAGTTCGATTCTCCCAAAATGGAAAACGTGATGATCCGGCTTCCAGAATCGGGAAGCTGCACACAGAAAGTATCGGGAAACCTCCACTTTTGCGATGTCTAGAAGCTTTATGGAGATTCCCCAAATCCGCAGCTTGTCGCGGTCACTTTCAGTTAACTGTTTGATCCAAGCTTGGAGAACATCTGAGCACTGTGCAAGCACAACCATTGTGGGGTACCCCATGATCTGAAAGGCACTTCAGCTTTCCTGGCTCGAGACTCTTCAAAAAGGGTAGATGATCTCCTGTAAAACATGTTCAAAACATCATTCTTCAACCATAGATTTCCATTTTGCTTGTTTGACAACATTTAGCAGAATCAAGGCAAGCAGATAAAAGCTGAAATAGAATTGTCAGGATTAGAGAAATTGGCCCATAACTAAAGATTGTAGCTAAAAAGACCAAATCTTGTGCACAACCCTAAGAGAAGGTCCCGGTTACCAACTGGCTCTAACCAAGCAGTGAGATAAGGACAGTAGACTTGGGGAACTAGGATCGTTTGACTACGCCTTCCGACCGATCACTGGGGAGCTTCGACCTATAGAGCAGCTAACATGCCCCTGGTCGAGGATTGGCCCAAAGTGTATGACCAAAGGACAGCCAACATGCCCCTAGTTGAAGGCTCTAGTTCGATTACATTGTAAGTTGGTGTTCTGTACGTGACTTTTGACCAAAAAGCAGCTGACATGTCCCTGGTCGAGCATTGGCCCAGAGTATCTAACCATAGTACAGCTGACATGCCCTTGGTAGACATGGATGACTCTTAACCAATCAGAGTGGCTTTCATGCCCTTGGTCAAGTACTGGCTCAGTGTGGCCAACCATAGGACAGCAGACATGCCCCTGGTTGACACAAATGGTCCCAAACCAACCAGAGCAGCTTACATGCCCCTGGTTTAGGTGATGTCCTCTTGATTCTCTTGAATTGAAAGACGTTATCGCATTCAAGACAAGAGAGCCAAGTGACACTCCGCAATGTTTATTAGGATGATCTTTACAGGAAGAAATGTATGCATGCTAAATGATTTGTTGGATCTAATTGGTGCCCTCAGCATTGGGATGCCTATTGCCAAGTACAAAGGGAATGGCAACTACATACCTCATGAGACTCTATCCAAGCCCCTAGTTGTTGGGTGGCTCTCTGGAAATGGGTCACTATGTTTTGGGTTCCATTCCAAACCCCACTAGACCATACCCCTGCTTTTTATTTTAATTATTCTTTATTCTCTCCCTTATAGGCATGTGGGTTCACCTTATCCCTGACTTGGAGGTAATAGGTACCTAGTCTATGGGGGGAGCTGCTGCTTGTTTAAAGGGGTGGCTAGGCCCTTTTGGACATTTCTCCCAGGTATTTACTCCGACTCCTCTCCAAGATAAACTTAAGGGACAGGGTTACCCGACACGCCTCTCTCTTTAGGGCGGACTTCTATCTGCGACTTCTGACTTCTTATTCTTTTATGCCCTTTCACAGATATATATTTTTTTATATTTCTCACGCTCTCATTCTCACCCCTAACATTTTGTCTCCCTCTGAGAGGTGTAGGGTCCCTGAGGAGCTTTGATACTTTGCCCAATTCACAATGAAAGGTGGCTCCCACACTCTCTAGGTTCCTGAATAGTATCTACCTGAGGAGGTGCTACACATTCCCAACATTAGCTGGCTTATCCCGCCAATCATCATAGGGCTAAGATCCCTACATGCATTAATGCAAGAGAACTATGCCATGCATATGCATATTCTGCATGAGGATTAGTGTGTTGTGATGCAGAGCTACATGAATGTTGGAAGAGCATGGATGCATGCATGGAGGAAAGTGTTGGTGTTGCAGAGTGAGGACATGTCATTTGTGCCACTGATAGTACTTTCCAGGTAGCATGAATTAACTGGCTCTAACTGTTCGATGTAGTCCATGTCCTCAAGGATGATAGCCTCTGATGGTGTTTCAAAATGGTCACTGTATCTCAAGTTTCCCTGTATGCACCTTTGATGATTTCTGGCTTTGAAAGTTCTAAGCTTGCTTGACATTTCTGAGTTTCCCTGTACAGAGACAGCATGTGCAACAGGTGGGCAGCTATCCTCTGTTTGACTGATGTGAGTGCTGCTGCCCAGGTTCCCTCCTGAGCCTAACTCAGGATCTTCTTCTTTTTGGACCCCACTGCTCAAGTGGGGCAAGGTTTAGTAATGCCACCTAGACTCGCCTCCCGACTGATAGGAGATAAACACCTCTGGTCTAGCGCTCAAAGACTTGTTCTCTTCAAGGGTCAGGATTGCAGACTGACCTGGTGTTGCTATTGATTCTCCCTTGTCCTGTGTCATTGCTGCTTTCCCTTTCCTGCGCCTGATTTCATCCTGCGCATCTTCAGCGAACATTGATAACTGCTCCTGAAATAAGATCTCTAAGTCTCTGAGCATGTTATCTACTTGAGCCACCCTGGCATCTCCCTCCTCTTCGTCGGAAGGGGAATCCACATAGTAAGCACTGGTGGTTCTCAACGATATTTCAGGTGCTTGTTCCGGCTGCATTGGCTGTAGTCCTATCACCACTGTCTGCTGCTCTGATGCGGTTACTGCTGACTCTGCCAAAACTGCAAACAGATTGGTAGACAGACCTTCTGCTGACTTTGGAGGCGGCAATGTTAGCATGACTATCCCTGGGGACACGGATGACGTTGAACCCATTTTGAAGTCCATAATTTCCTCTTCCGAGTAGTAGTCCTCTACGCATACCCATTCTGGCTCACTGATCGGCTTATTTGGCTCGGGCTCTGCAAGCATCAAACTCCGATTGGGATCCAACAATCCATTACAAACAAAATTGTTTAAATCTTGAGGAATGATGAGCTTTTGGAACTTATGACGCCTTGCACATCCGTCTTGAAGCTTGCGCTCGTATCTTAATCCTTCAAACTCACGTCTTCTTTCTGCGGCGATTGATTCTGCGATTCCTTGGCCATTCCGCTCGAGAGGTGCTCCTTTCTCATACCCCCATCTTTAGCATAGATTCTCGACCATCAAGAAAGGATTGCCGAAAGCGGCCAAATGACTGGCACGCTCGAGAATCGAAATAAAATTGACTAGTTCAAAACGGTCAACATGGTAGAGCATATAAGAGGGTCTGAAGTCAAAGCGGACAGTAAGGGGAAGAGACTGAAGAAACCGCCTCAACCTTCTCCTTTTCGAGGTTTTCCGCCATTACAACGACGATGTCACTGTTCCAGCAGAATTTGATCATGCGATGGAGGGTTGAGGGGATGACCTGATGCTTGTGGAGCCAAGGACGCCCAAGCAGACGATTGAAGGATGGTTCGAGGTCGACAACATAAAACTCAACCTCGAAACGGGTAGGGCCAATGATTAAGGGAATGATCAGAATCCCTACTGCATCATGGTGCGTGTTATCGAAGGTCGTCATTCCCTTTACAGTCGGAGCAATGTCCTCCGATTTGAAGCCCACCTGACTTGCAGTTCGTAAGGGGCAGACGTTCAAACCGGCGCCATTATCGACTAGTGTAAGAGGAATGCGGAAATTCTGGTATTACACCACAATGAACAGGGGCTGATTATGATTTGTCCCCACCGGAGGAAGCTCAGAACTGGAGAAAGAAATGACCTCAGGTGCAGCTATCATTCCCACCATGTTTTCCAAGGCTGCGGGTGGTATTGTTGGGGACACATGGGCAGCCTGGAAGACTCGGAGAAATGCTTCTCTATGTTCAGCTGAGGTGTGTATAAGGTCCCAGATAGAAATGTCTGCCTTAATTTTCTTCAGTTGGACAGTAATGTCGGCTACTGGTGCATCGATTCTGGTGGTAGGATTAGCTCTGGTGGTAGTCTCTTCAGGGATTGGACCAGGAATGTTGGCTCTAACTTGGGTAGATGAGGCCACAAGCTGACTTGTCTTGTTTGCTAGGGATGGGGCCTTGTACACCCTTCCCGACTGCGTTACCTCTACGCACATTTCGACGGTGTAACTGTAGGGCATGCAGTGGGTGTCCTGTGTCAGGTTGATAACCATAGGAGCACTGGCTCTTAACTCTATAGGGATTGGTGCCGGCAAAGAGGGTTCTGGCACTTGGTGGGCCAGGTTTTGCCTTGGTCTGGCTAACAAACAGATTGTTGGTGGGGCGGATTGCACGGTGGGTCTGGCAGCCACACGCCTCGGTCGAGAAGTCAACTGAATCATGTTCATAGTAGAATTGACAGTATCAAGAAAAGACTAACTCAGTTGATAAGAAATGGGCTCAGAAACATCATGGATGAGGTAAGAAGGATTAAAAGGCTCGACCTCATCCAAAGACAGGAAATGCACTCCCGAAGTTCCTAGTGCATGCTCAGGCAAAGGCTAGCTGACTATATTGCCTGATGTGGATGCAGATGCGTGCGGTGTTCGTGCAGCGGGCCCAGGCTCTACCTCCTGATTGTTAATGGTGATAGCCTTGCGGTCAATCAAATTCTATGTAGCAATTATCCGTAGAGTGCCCGGTGACTCTATGGTAACTACAGAATAAATCCGCCTTAAACCATGGTGAAATCGGGTTTGGTGGTGGGCAGATTTCCGGAAGCTTCAGTAGCGACGCTACCATGGGAAATACAATGCTCAACTGCTCGACCAGAGGAGTGAAGTCTCTCTCAGGTCGTGGTGACTGCCTAGGTCTTAGGTAACGCCCTTGCCTTGTCGGTGCTGGCTGGTAGACCGGCTCAGCAGTGGTTGTGATCTGTGAAGTGCATGGAGCCCTAGGTGTAGGTGAATAACTGACCTGATTTCAAGCTGACGGGTTCACCACATTCACTAGCATAGCAAGAGCTCCTACATATGCCACAGCATTCCGAGCAGACTCCTTCTCCCGGCCAAATCCAGTGTTAAATCCATTGTGGCCATTGTTAGTGTTACTAGATCCGCTAGAAGCCATCGTCTGTTTGGCAAATGCTGCAAGCGCAGGGAAACTTCCGCTATTGAGTGAATCTTCTACGCGGGTGCCAGCTTTAATCAGGGTAGAGAAAGTGGAGATGGGTTGAATGCTCAACAGAGCCCCGGTGGCTGGCTGCGCTCCTCGAATAATGATTTCGATAGACTCCTCGTCCGAGGGTCTATCGCGTACCTGTGAAGCGAGGGCTCACCAGTGCCCGACATACTCCCCGAATGGCTCGTGGAGCTTCTGCTTGGTTGCAACTAGGTCCTCGCACTTTGGGACCATGTCTAGATTAAAAGAGTATTGTTCCAGGAAAGCTTGACTCAGATCGTTCCAAGTCTTGATGGTGGCCATATCCAGCGATGTGAAACACTTCAAGGCTGGACCGGTGAGACTCTTCTGGAAAAGGCGAATAAGAAGCCACTCGTCTGCCTGGAGCTGAGCGAGATCACCACAGTACGCCCTGAGATGCGAAATAGGGCAGCCTTTCCCATTGTATTTCTCGAATTCCGGGATATGGAAGTTCGGAGGGAGTATCGCCTCTGGAAAATAGTAGAGGTCCCGGAATGAGAAAGATTGGCGATCCCCACCCTACACTTGTCTGAGAACTTTCTCCAGGTCGTTCATCCTGGTGCAAAGTGCATTAGGCATTGCTGTTGACATCGAGTGTGCAGCCGGGGCGAGTCTCGCGTACACTATATCCAAAGCACCCATGTGCTCCTCCAGATCTACCATCTCGCCACCTGGTGCTGTGGCGTGATGGCCAGCGTACCCGTGTGTGTGCACTAGTGGTGGTGTGCATGCTGAGGCCTGAACCTGATGCAAAGGTATTGAAATGTTATGTTGTGCGGTGCATGTAGTTGTGTGTGGGAGCAACAACTGCTGAATCGGTATGGTCAGGTTCGTAGGCCGATGTACTCCAGCCAGCCCAAGAGGTTGACCACCAGTTGCCGGAGGTAGATGCTGTGCATGCTGTGGATATGATACTACAAGAAGAGTGGCTAAGCCCATCGTCGAAACAGCAAGAAGCTGTGGCGACAGCTGCAGAGGTGAAGTGACTGGTGCTACATGAATGGCTTGAGTAGGCAAACAGGATCCTCGGGAACAGGACAGACAGGCGCAGTCAGGGTTGGATCCAAGGAAATGGCCATGTTCTGTAGCCTCTACACAAGGGCTAGAAGTTGCTGAGACTGTACAGTGGCAGAACCATCGGTAGCAGTACCGACGGTCGGAACAGCAAGCAGTAGGGATGTCAGAGGAGGCTGGAAGTTCAAGGAGGATGCAGGCTGGATCCCTATCGAAGAGACAATCATAGCGAATGTGCATCTAGTGAATGAGTGTCAACAGCAAAATAGGGCATTATCTGATCAGATACCCTGGAAGTTGTTACAGTGACTACCTCCGTAGCGAGCTCCAGACTAGTGAAGGTCTGCCAGTGTCCCTAAATCGGAGGGTGAGGAGCTCCAGGTGCCGGGAAGAAGCTGCCATGGAGCGATGAAGGAACAAGTGATGATAGGGAAAAAGAGGGAGGAGGGGCAGAAACAGGAATCCCCTCCAAAGCAGCTGATGCAGAGATCTCAGAAACTCGCTGGGCCATGATGGACCGCAAACAGGTGAGGACAGGGCTGTGATTGCAAATAAAAGGACTTCACCTACCAGGAGCTATCGTCAGATTCGACGAATAGCTAGGGAAGAGAGAGTCAAGAACAATACCTCAAGAACGAGGTCATGAAAAGGAACTCCCAGGCTCAGACCTAGGAATTTGCAAATAACTCAAATCCTAGTCAAGTAAAAGAAACCTAAAGTGTCAGTAGAAAAGAGAGTGTGTGTGAAAAAGGTGAAGACAAGACAACACAAGAAAATAAGTTAGCTATGCAATTGTTTGTTAGGGTGGCATGAATGGCACACATGCACATGAATGCTACAACATGCTCTCTCTCACCATGCATTTCCCACATGGAGCGAACCATATGGGACGCACTCATGGGTTTGGGTTTTCGACTCTGGTCAGAAAGTAAGGTCCTTGTTCTAAATCTTGGTCAAAGCGCAGGCAGTGAACGAGTGGTGCGTTGGTGGCCTTGTCTCCTGCAGTAGCATGGAGTTGTACCCTCTACTAGCACCGACACGACCCCGGACAAGGGGGGACAATCTAGCAACACATCCTACGCCAAAGGTATAGAACGGGCTGCTAGGATCGTCCTTCGCAAACTGTGGGTAGACCAAGAGGAGAAGATGCATGCCCTATATGATCAAACATGCGATATGCTTTGGTGTCTTTTACTTGCATTTTATTAAACCAGAGGGGATTGTGAGCATTCGTCTCTAGTTATGCCTTATTAATTGTTCAACTGAGTTTGTGTGTTTTAACCAGAGGGAAATATGAGCATTTGTCTCTAGTTACGCCTTATTTAATTGTTCGTCTGAATTTGTGTGTTTTATTTTAACCAGATAGGGAGACAAACAAGTCTCTACTCTCCTAACCATGGCAAATCCGAAAAGAAGGGGAAAAACACACAATTACGGCATCCAAAAATCAAACAAAAGGTGTAAACATGGCATGTGCTTGTGTTGTGCTCAAGTAGGTGAATAAAAAGCAAGCATCGACAAACAAAGCATGAATGAAGGCATGTGCATGTGTGGTGGCATAGCAACAGTGTAAAGAAAGCAAAAAAGGCATGTTCAGTCAAATATGTACAAGCAAACAGAACAAGCAAACAAGCACAATGTAAACAGACCAAAGACAAGTAGGGAAACCAGAACGAAAGCTAGAATCTTGTTCTCCCCAGCGGAGTCGCCAGTTCCTGTCACCATGTCGATGGAACCCTTGGCGCCGCTCTCCACCTACACCGTGTGCGAAAACACACGAGGAGATCTGATACGGTCACGGCAAAAATGGTGAATCTGGAAGAAGAGACAAGACTCGGAAACACCAAGGGAAGACAAAAAGGATAAGGGAAGGAGTCACCACCTAGTCTTTTAATGGAAAGACGAGGAAAACCAAAACAAACACAAGAAAATCACGAAACAAAACAAAATGTAGAATGCATGTGTGATCTGTGCCTAATGGATAATGCAAGATGAATGTGGGCCAGAGAAAGGGTAAGGATTCTGGTTACTTATGGGGAAGGGGTTAGGCAACCCCATGCGCCCAAGAAAACTCGGTCTTTCTAGGTTTCCTACTGTCAATGGTCTGCTAAAAGTATGCTTGCTTATTCTATATGCTCAAGCATGAAGATGGCTAAAAACATGCCAAATCAAAGCAAAGAAAAGGAATCAAGGGAAAAAGTTAATCCGAGGGTCATTGTTAATGCCGCTTTACTGTACGCCCTTGGGTGATAAGGAAAATCGTGAAAATCGAGAAATTCTCGAAAAGCGTCTCGTAAAACCATGGAAATTGGGATAAATTCGAGAAAATCAAAAAGGGGAAAATAATCCTCATTTCGGGACAATGTCGGCTTTGACAAGCCTTTTACTGTACGCCCTCAGGCGATGGAAAGCCAAAACAAATCTAAAGGCGAAAACCAGGAGAAATCCGGGAAACGACTAGAAAACAAAGCTCGGAACAAGCTAGAAAAGCGTGTACAAAGCAAGGAAGGAAAAGACAAGAAAACTTGTGCGGAAAGATGTGAAAAGATATGCAAAATGCAATTGTGAGTGCAAATATGAAAACTTCAGGGGGTTTTGTGCAAAAAAAAGCCCAAATTCAGAGGAAAACTGAAGTTTGGAAGCCCAAATCATCGAAAATACATAAGAAAACACATTTCATGCAATTATGAAGAAATTTGGAGTCAAATGTGCATTCCTAGTCAGAATGAAGTTCTCTAGGGGTCTGAATGCAATTTTACCACTAAAGCATGCATGCAAATCAATTATGCATAAAATCAGGGTACAAATGCAAGAAAAATGTCTCAGAAATGATCCAGGAAGTTTCAGGGGCAAAATGGTCATTTTACCCCTGAAAACAGGCATTCAGAGTAAAATCAACGAAGTTCAGGGGCTAAACTGCAAATTGCCCAGCAGAATAAAGCATCCAGAAGAATATCAATAAAGTCTGGGGGTTAAAATGCAATTCACCCAGAGAAAACAAGCTTCAGAAAAGTTTCGAAACAAATTCAAGGAGTTTTATGCAATTTTCATAGCAAAATAAGCCTTCTGGAAGTTTCCTGTAAATACAAGGGCTTAAATGCAATTTGCCCAATAAAAACATGCTTCTGGGAAAGTTTCAGAGAAGTATGAGGGCTAACATGCAATTTAACCAACAAAAACAACTATCCAGAGAGTTTTTTGAAATATGTAGGGGCTTAAATGCAAATACACCAGCAAAATTGAGCATTTTGAAACATGTTTGAAAGTACAAGGGCTTATATGCAATTTTTACTGTAAAAATGAACTGTCAGAAACATTTTGAAGAAGATCAGTGACTCATATGCAATTTGCCTGAAGCAACATACATTTTAAAAACTCTGGAGGACTTTTATTAAAGTTTTAAACTCAGAAAACATTACTTTAAATGTTTAGGGTAAAATATGTAATATTTTCAGTTAAAACTTTATTCGAAACATTTTAGAATAATGATTGCAGTACCTATATACAATAAAAGGACCAAAAAGTAATTCCAAAAGGACCTATTTGCAAGGAAAGCATCAACTCCGTATTTTATTCAAATAAAATGTTTTAAATTGTTTTTTAAATGAAAAAAAGAAATGACGGTCGCCGGCGACAGAGCTCGCCGCCGACGACGGAGCTCGCTGCCGACGACCGTCGAAGGGGGCAAACAAGGCCTTCCCGTGGTCTGATCTTAGATCAGACTTCACGGGAGGCAAGAAGAAGCCAAGAGAGAAGGATCCATAGGAGTGGATCAAGCAGCCAACGGTGAAAGCGGGCCTTCCACCTACCTCGCTGTCGAGGTGCTCCGGCGACAGTGTCGGAGAAGAAGGAGGGCTGGAGGTGCTGTGATGTGGCGATCTAGTGGTTACGGAGGCATCTTGGAGCATTGGGGAGTGTCCACGCTTCTTCTGGAGCAGAATGGAGAAGTAGGGAGCGGAGACATGCTCCGACAGGCGTCAACGGCATCCTCTCTGGCGGGCGATGTCGTTGCAGCCTTCAAGGGCCCGAGAAGCGGCTCTAGGCGGTCCGGTGTGCTCATGGGAAGCTTCGAAGTGTTTCTGGAGGCACGGAGTAACGTGGGAGGGCTAGAGATGCGCAGTGCACCTTTGAGGTGGTTGTCTTCTCTAGCGACGGCGATTCTGGCGTTATCCTCCGACGATTGGCGTGGAGGCTGTTGGGAGCGTCGGAACGGCGATCCAAGGGGTGGTGGAGCACCGGGGAGACCAGAGAAGGTGGAGAAAGTGATCAGGGATCCAGGACACTTCCTTGATTG
>JAMKQA010019254.1:0-10533 GCA_024699735.1 Posidonia australis
GCATGAGGGGCTAGCAAGCATGTTTATCACAAGACTTCACAAAACATGGAGTAAAACAGCATATATCATGGATTTTAAGCATGTCTTGTCATATTTCTAAAATGACATTCAAAAGAAAAGAGGAGGTAGAAAGCCTACCTCTTAAGATGTTTCCTTCTTGAAATATCAGAAATAAGAAGATCCTTGTTGCTTTGGAAGGACCAAGGGTGCTTTGGGATGCAAGGGAAAGCTCCAGAATATGTGTATAGGTTGTTGGGTGGAAGGAGGAACTCGTGCAAAAAGCTTGCTCAGTACAGATCTGTTTTTTTCTCAGATTTCAGCACAGGATTTCTCTCCCAAAAAGGTGTCTTCCAATGGTTGCCTATGGATCTCTATTTGTAGGGATCTATCAAAGGGTAACTCATGAGAAACGACGGGCCTTGCAAACGAAAAGCCTCGAATATTCCTTGGCACATTCGTTTGCAAGGGTAATAGCCCGGAAGATGGAAGGTCTGCAGCCGCAGCCTGGAAAAGGCTGGGCGCTTGCTTGGTGCACCTGTGATGTGCGCCTGGTTGGTGCGCCTACAAAGTGCGCCTGGTTGGTGCGCCTACAAAGTGCGCCTGGTTAGTGCGTCTGTTTGGTGCGCCAATCTAGCTCACAGATTTTGTTAATTGGGTTCTGGCTTGCTACAGGCTTCGGGTATGGTTTAAGGGTTGATCACATCCAAAGCAACATAAGGATACTCATCTCTGGGTTACCTCAAAATCTGGGTGTCTACACCTTGTTTTAAAGGTCGTCTTATGCACACCTGTCTCCCAGATCCTGACCTGATGGTATCTCGATCTCAGATCTATCTTGGAGAAAACTGATACTCTCTGCAACTGATCAAATAAATCATCAATCCAGGGTAACAAATACTTGTTCTTGATGGTAATCTGGTTCAACATTTGATAGTCAATGCATAACTGGAGTGAACCGTCCTTCTTCTTGACGAGTAATATTGGTGCTCTCCTGGGTGATACACTTGGATGGGTAAAGCCCTTGTCCAAAAGCTCTTACAACTGACTCCAGAGTTCTCTCAACTCAGTTGGTGCCATTCTGTACGAGGCCTTCAAGATAGAGCCTGACCCCTGCACCAAGTCAATCATAAACTCTACTTCTCTATGTGACGGCATCCTAGGCAATTCCTTTGGAAAGACATCTGGGTACTCTCTGACAACTGGGATGTCTTGTACCCCGAACATTGGCGAGGAGGACACCCTCACACTGACAACGTATCCTACACATCCTTTGGCTAGATGGTGGTATGCTTTAATTGTCGAGATTACTTTCTTAGGCTCTCTCAGCCTTGATCTTTGTACCACGCACCACCCTTGGCCTAGGCACTTTACCAAAACACCCTTCTTGGCACAGTCTATCATTGCTAAGTGTTGTGCTAGCTAGTCTATTCCCAAAATGATGTCGTACTCTTACATCTTCATCAAGATCAGACTGACCTGGAAATCCTCGTCTCCTAGCTAGATATTGACTAACAACAAGTACTTCCATGCTAGGTTGTGTTCTCCTAATGGAGTCACTACATCAAGCTAAAAAGCTAGCCTAGCTGGTGTGTCTCCAATCTTAGCTGCAAATGACTCAAAAATAAAAGAAAATGAGCTTCCTGAGTCAAACAGAACTTGGACCAATCGGTCATCCACGACAAAAGATCCTAGCATTCACACACAACATAAACACAATTATTATTATAGATAATAGTGTTGACTACACAAGAGTCCATAGTACAACACGATTACATATATCTATAGCATTCTTCATTGCTCTTTACCTTCTACAACGTCCCCTAAGGAACCCGCATTAGGAGTAGAGATAGAGCTCTTCCTTTTGTGGCCTATCGCAGCACGTCTCCTGTTGTCTTCTAGGGTTTAGGGCAACTCTTTTGGAAATGCTCGGTCTTACCACAATTGTAGCACATCACGTTGTCTATTCCCTACTGTCAAAATATGCATGGTGCTGCTATGTGTCCCATCCTCTTGCAAATATTGCAAGGTCCTCTTCCTGCACTACTAGTGGAATCGATTTGGCTAGATCTGACACTACTCTTCCCAGCAACACTGTGTCCTTCCTCAATAATCACATAAAACAGCAAGATCCACACATATACATGCAAACCAATCAATCTACTCCATTTCCATCATTTTCCATGATTTTTACCACATTTATCATGATTTTTACCATTAAACTCAAAACACAAAAGCAGAGAGAGAAGACGGGACACGTACCCAATCGTAGGGTTCCGAAAACCCATGCACCTCACCAACAGTACTCCTCCCTTTACCTGGTGACCTCCGGGTGCTCACAGCTAGTGGCAAAGCCTCCTGCTCTAGCGACACCTCCACCAGGCACACACACAACCCACACACAACGACCCTCTCTCCCTCCCTCTCTCTCTCTCTCTCCAACTCCTCTTCTCTCATGCATTCCCTCCTTGGCATTATCTCTTCTCCCATCTTTATCACCTCGTTTCCTCCTGCCACCCCATCGATTCTGCCAGCCGCCATGTCACATCCTACATTTTCCACAATAATTTAAAACAAATTAAATTACGGAAAAATTAAAACCAACAGTAAATATCTAACTACCAAAAACCTGTGTGTGCGGCTAGGAAACTCCAGACTATATGCACTACGCTAATTCTCTACATGCCTGCACCTGCAAACCAAAAACACAAGGAAAAACGTATGAGTGACAAACGTCACCCAGTACGTACCCCTAGGAAAACCACGTAAAACAAAACTATAATTAATTTTCATTTTAAATTCATTTCGCAAACCATTTCTCAAAACCTCACAAACCAGGCCCACACCTGCCAAAACCACAACTGGGGCTCTACTAGCCCAAAGCCACAAGCAAAGACCCTCAATGGCCAAACCACACACAGTGAGTCGGGAAGCCCGGCGCCAGGCAACCTAACTCTGGCCACAAGCAGCCCACCGAAAAGTAACCAACGATGTCTGCACTGCCACGACATGCCACCCTTTGCAGGAGTTGTGTCATCCCGCGATTCTCCCACCTGGAGAACCCTCACAAAGCCAACCCCGCCTTGGGAAGGTTGTCCTGTCTCTCAGGACGCTACTAGCTACGGGGCACGTGTCCCACCTGTTGAAAAATCTTATATTTATTTTGATGATAACAATTTTTAGTGTGATTAAACACAGGTGATCATATAAGACCATATGAAGAATTCAAGTATTACATTGTAAAACATTCATATGAGATGTAATAATCACTCATTTGTATTCTTGAGATATAAAAATGTATTGATATGTAAAGAAAGAAAGGATTTGTAATTCACATGTAAAACGGCATACCGAATATTTTCGGTATACCGAATCAGGAGAAAACGGCACACCGAAATTCAAAGAGAAAATGAAGTTGCAAGCAAAACGGCATACCGAATATTTTCGGTATACCAAATCAGGAGAAAACGGCACATCAGGCGATACACTGAAATTCAAGGACCAAGGAATCTTATAGTAATTTCGGCAAACCGAAATATTTCGGAATACCGATTTATCCCGACCGTTACAGATTTCGGTCGACCGAATCTTTTGTCAGTAAACAGCAGATTTACTAGTCGTTAGTCACACTTAGATAAACATCTAACACTATAAATTAAGGTCCTTATGCAGCTCACAAATCACTGAATATTTCATTGAGCTATCATACTTCTAGTGCTTCAAGTGAGTGTGTTAAAAATCCATCTATACTTTGCTTCAAGCACAAAGAGCTTCAACCTTCATTCAGTCAAGCAAGAGCAAGATCACAAGGTGTTCAAAGTTCACTCTTGCCTTCAAGTATTCTGAGTTTCTCCTGGAAGGAGAAGGAAATTGTGATTCGAGGTTACAAGCAAGGTAAATTTGTAGCTTGTAATATTCTAGTTATTGAATAAAAGGGTTAAGTCTCAAGTGGGGAACTTGAGGAGTGGACTAAGCTAGGGTTGGCCGAACCACTATAAATTCTCTGAGTATTTGTGATTGCATGTCTTTGTGATTAATCTTTTATCTTCTCAAGTTTGCATATTAATTTTAAAACTAAGATAAAATTAGAGATTCTCTATTCACCCCCCTCTAGAGAAGCCTTAGTATCCTACACCACCCGCACTAGCCACCACAAGGTACGTCTCCTCACGGCGTCCTTTACACACAGTGCTCAGGAGGGAGTGTCATACCTCCACACCTGACGACACCCGAGCCTCAGTACTCACAGCGACAGCAGGAGTATCATACCTCCCCATCATGCCACAAGACACCTCAACCCGCAGACCACAACCCTAGCCTTGAGACGACAATCAAAGAGTCTCATACCTCCAAGACCCAACGCCCCTCAGCCTCAGGTATCTCGGCCCTTGACCTCAACCAGGGAGTCGCGCCCGACCACTTGAGAATGTCGTCACATTCCCTGGTCCCGACGACACAGTCCCACACTGTCTTGGCCCGTACACAGAAAACCAGGAAATCTTCCAAAACAGGCCAACTATTTCTTGAAATCCATTTCCAAAACCATTTTCATATCTTTGAAAATTCTTCCAAAACCTTGGCAAAGCGACGCGTCAGATGTCCTAGAGGATTACCATTGACGGCCCACAATCCCATCTTACAGGGACAAAACACAACAATCCAGAAAGCCCTCGGAAAGACACATTCTATAAACATATTTGGGCTCAGAATTGGCATGCCGAAAACAGGTTCGTATGCCGAAAATCCCTGATTCAGTACACAAATTTGGATCGATCGATCGAATCGGGTTAACGGTCAACACTCAAGCCAAAATCGGTATACCGAAACTGGTTCGGTCGACCAAAATCTCCTGATTCGGACGATCGTCCAAAATCAAACGACCAAATTTTGACCAGAGGACCTAAACTGATAGAAAAACGGTATGTCAAACAGAATCGGTATACTGAAATCCATTGATTCGGTATGCCATTGCCATTTCGGTATGTCGAATTCTGAAACCAAAAAATGACCCAAACCCTATAGTCTGAAATCGCCCCAAATGGGACCTCCGATCGGACCCCCTAAACAAGCACAAAAAATCTTGAATAAAACATAAGATGTAGACCCTCGAGTCTTACTCAAAATCCCAACAAACAAAACCAAAAACCATTCACCTTGCATCAAGATATAAAATCGGAAAGGTAGAAGGGTCAAAATGACCCAAAACACACCAACTGCCATAAATATCCATAAATTCTCATAAAATTACAATAAATTCTAGGAATGTAAATTTACCTAGATTTCATGTAACCCTATTAATTTCTACCATTTTCATGCTCTCTATTACATGAGGTGAAGGTGCGTACTTGAAAACGGCCTCCAGCGATCTCCGACCGACTCCAGCGAAACCCGGTAACCACGGCCTCACCACGACCCCAAGGACGCTCCACCCAAGCTCCATGCGCCACCCGAGCCACCGCAGCCCTCCGTTGTGCTCCCTCTCTCTCTCTCTCTCTCTCTCTCCGTCGACACGCGAGAAGAAGAAACAGGGGATACGGGTGGAAGGAGAAGAAGAGGGGGAAAGAGGAAGGAGGAGTGGGGAGGGAGGAAAGGAAGGGTGGGGAAGAAGGGATGTGCACCTGAGGAAGAGAAGGAAAGAAGAAGAAGGAAGGAGAAGACAGTGACGAACGGCGGAGGAGTGTGGTGCGGCTTATAAAGCCTGTGCACGCAGTAGCTGGGAGCGTGCTCACCTGCACGTCTCAGCCACCGGCACATCGCACAAGCACACCGACCACTCTGCCCAACCACCAGCCACAACCAAAGGCCCACAAGCGCGGACCCCACACCTGGGCCCCACATGGACCCACACCCGGGCCCCACATGGACCCACACTCGGGCCCCACACGCATAGTGCCACAATGCACAGTGCCTAAAGCACACACAGGGACACGTAAATAGAAGCCAGCCCACGAGACCCAAGCCCAAAAGCACAAAATCACACAACGGACCTCGGAACAGTAACACCCGTTGAGGAATAAAATTCATTAAAATGTAAATAATTACAAAATGAATTTTACGGGTGTTACATGCCATAGCCTTCACAAGGCCTGATGTAAAGGGATAGGACGAGCAGACTACGGGTAGAGGGGGACTCGTGAAGGGGAGGGCACTATACTCTCTTTGACCAAGGCTCAACCCAGTTCCTAAACACACACAAAAGGCACAGCAAGTCAAAAGGCCACACAATCCAAGGATACCAAAATAACATAGCCATATAGAGAGAGAGAAACACACACACACTAGGCCAACAACACATTGATTATCCAATAATAAACCATATTACACAAATATGATAGGTATTCCAAGGTTTACAACAATTCTGGATAATCAGGCATAAGTGTTACACTACTGGACTCACCAACTGCACCTAAACAAGAAAAATTTCAGGATCTTTAACGCCCACAAAAAACCACAATAGTCAAAACATTTACTGAAAAAAATGGCAAAATCAAGGTCTACCCATCTGTGACCGTGCCCACATCCCAGGGGCCAATCCGGCTCGGGGGTCGCGCCAGAGGAGGGAGGAGGCCACAGCCCATGCCGAGATGGCGAGGGCGCGAGACGGGACGAGAAGGAAGAGAAATGGAGTCGCCACCTGGTCTTTTAAGGGAAAGACGAGAAAAACCACAAACAATTCACTAAAAGTGAATGAAAGAGACGCAAACGTGAAGGCCAGATATCTACTAACCAGAGAATGGGTAAGGATTCCTATTACGTACGGGGAAGGTGTTAGGCACTCTCGTACACCCGAGTAACTCAGTCTTTCTAGTCTAATTCGCTTGCTTGAGGCTGAATGAGTGTTTGTTATGCCTAGATTGTGTGCTAATCATGCTGACGTGAGTGCCAAGACATGACTGGATGGATGTACAAGACGATGTGCAAAAATTGTAGAGAAATCCACATGAATTGACAAAATCCCAGAAAATCACATGAAATGACGATGTTTTTGTAAAGAACGCCTTCGAAAGCCATGTTGATGTCAAAAGGATGAAAAGTCGAGTCAACCCGAATTCTCGGAATCATGGAAAAAGTCGTGAAAATCAAAAAAGGGGAAAAATAATCCGTGATGGGGTTAAATGTCGACCCTCATGCCTGTTACTGTATGCCCTCGGGCGATGAAATCCAAATCAAATCAAAAAATCCAAAAACATGGAATAAAAACAATCAAGTCAAATATCAGATGACGGAATTTGAAAACAGACAGGAGAAAAACCACGGAAGAATGCATGAAATGCAGACTTATCCAAAAAGGAGGGACTAAAGTGCAAATACAGCAAAATAGTGTAAAATGCATGGAAATGTACCTAAATGGGTAAAAGACACTAAGGAATGTTGTAGACAAAGGTTATGCATGACTTGGTGCAATAACAGACACATATGTGCATGAATTGATGACACAGGAGCAATTTGGTCATTTTAGTGGTCAAATATGATAAATGCATGCATGGGGACAATGCTTGGTCTACGGAATGCCAAAATGTATGAAAAAATGTCAGGAAAGAGGAAAACATGCAAAAGAAAAGGTCTTGAAACCATAAAACAGATCAAAATGCACTCAGAAACTTCTATCCTAGTGTACAAATGATGGATCAATGGAAAATATGACATTGGGATATGAGAATTGTACTCAGATAATTCCCTGAATACTCAGCGTCTATTTTGCAAAATTCACAGAAAGGAAAAGTTTATGGTTAAAAATGTGTTTAAAAAGTTTTGTCCGGATGCTAGGATGTAAAATTAAATGAAAACGTGGTTATGTGATGTGACATGTGTGAAAATTGCACATTTGGTAATTTCTAGAAAACCTAGGGTTTATTGTGCAAAATTTCCAATAGGGTGCAAATCTGACAAAAATATGAAATCAGATGTTCATTTATGTTGCAAACAGGGTTTGTTTTGATGGAAACTTTGTTCAAATAGTGATTTTATATGTACATGTGATCAATTAATGTAAAACAAGTGAAAATGTGATTTAAAATGCAAGGAAAACTATCATTAACGATTTAAAAAAAACTTCAGCGACTCAGATATAAATTTTCCTATCCAAAACATTATTGATAAAATTCAAGGACTGATTTATAAATTTTCAGGACCAAAATGTGATAAAAATCAAGTTCTTTTACATGCTCAGTGTAATGATGGACATTTATAAGGTCTAAAATGCAAATTGTACAAAGAATCTCTTTTCAAAAACTCTAGGGGCCAAAATGCAAAAGTTCATGACTTAAATGCAAAGAAAACATGATCTCAGAGGTATAAGTGTGATAAAACATGCATGAATAGGACTGAAATGTAATTAAAACTTTAATAGCGCAAAATGTGCAATATTCACAATGCAAATTTAAATTAAAAAACGTTCGGGGGCTAAAGAGTAAATTTCTAGGACTTAATTGTAAGGAAAACATGAATGTAGGGATTTAATTGTGAGAAAACATTTACATATAGAACTAAATATGAAATTAAATTCGAATAGGGTAAAATAGGTAATATTTACAACAATAATAAAGAAGCTGAAGAGTTATTTAAAATGCCAGGGACTTAAACATAAAAATAAAGGACCCAAATGTAATAAAAAAGGACTCAAATAACAATAAGTTAAACATAAGAATGTTTTAATAAAACAACCTAAAAAACTAATGGTCACCGCAGACGATTCGAAGATCGCCGGCGGCGACGACCTGGGAGGCTCATCTGAGCTCTCCCAACAGTTGATCATCGATCCAAGTGGCTGACGTGCTTTCGGAGGCGAAGGGGGGAAGATCCAACGACGCCGATGAGACCTTCGACGACTGGAACGGCAGGTCGACGTCAGCCACACCCCTTCTTCTCCGGCGACGGTGTGCTTCACGGGCAGCGGTCCCGTGAGCGTTCTAGCAGCAAGCGGAGCGTCCGCGAGGCTTGAGTGTGGGGCGAAGATGCTTCCCGAAGCGGCAGGCATGATCGAGGCGGCCTTGGTTGCGCCACCCGTCTCAGTCTCCGATGGTGGCTTCCGACGGCATGGAGGTGGCAATGTAGCGGCGATGGAGCGCGAGGAATGAATGCGGAAGCTCCGAGGGCCCACGACGGTGCACCTGGATGCCACGGGAGGGGCTGGAACGGCTCGGGGGCTCCGCCCATCTCTAGCTCCAACGAGGCACAGCGGCGACGACGGCGGTAGACGAGGACGCCCGAGAGGCTCCTCCAGTGCTGAGGGTGACAAAGCGGGAAGGAAGAGGAGGAGAGTAGTAGGCAAGACCCTGGGGGCCTTACCACAGACCTAGGAGGCCTGAGGCCTCGCCGGTGGTGGTGAACCCACCACAGGAGGTAGGGGGAGGCGGCGCAGTGCAGGGGTCTCCAGCGACGCTGAGCCCAGGTGGCTATAAGCGGCTGGTCGGATCTAATGGGCAATAATTCTAAGCCAGAAAAAAAAAAGGAATAGGAAGGGGATTACGTGTGTGAGGCACTTGTGCTCTCCGGTGAGGCTCAACGGTGGCGGTCTCCGGCAAGCACTCTGGCTGGGTTCCAAAGGGTCTCCGGGGCTGCAAGGTGATGAAGGGAAAAGCTCTGGATGTGGTGGCAGTGGCTGGGGTTTGGGGCTCACGATCGGGGTACTCTTCAGTGGCTCTCCCTTCTTCTCTTCTCTACTCTCCGTTCAGTTCTCTCTAGTTCTCCCCCTCTCTCTGACGCTATCCATTCCAGTTTAGATCCGCCCCCCTTCTGGGTGGTTTCTCGAGCTTCTTAAGGGGATGGATGGCGCGAGGGGATCGTGGGTGGTGGTTGCGGTTGTAGTTTCGTGGGAAGGGGGAGTGGGGAGATCGTGATTCAGTTGGGTGGAGGAAGAAGACTGTAGATTTATTTTTCTCCTCCCTAAGTTTCTAATTGATGTGGGAATAAAGGGATATTGGGCAAAATGGGCTGATTTGTGGGCTTTTGGTTTTGTTTTTTGTTTTAGGTTTTTAAGGTTTTGTTTTAGGATTTTGGTTTTACTTTAAGTTTTTGATTTTGTTTTGGTGATTTTATTTATTTGTTTTGGTGATTTTAATTGAATTTTGATTTTATGATTTTGAAGTTTAATTGTTTTTAAATTAAGGTTTTTAGGGGTTTGAGTTTAATTACATGAGATTTTAAGTTAGTTTCTTTTGGGATTAATTAAATGATTTAGGGTTTTTAGGATTTTAATCATTTTAGGTTTTTTTGTGACTTAATTAATTAGTTTCAAATTAGGATTTTAATTATTTTAGAGGTTTTTAGGTTTTTTGGATTTTAATTAGAGTTTTTAGTTTAAATTAAGGTTTTGGGTTTTAATTAAAGTTTTTGGGTTTTAATTAGGATTTTTTATCTTAATTAAATGACTTTAGGGTTTTTTAGGGTTTTTTGACTTTAATTTAGGTTTTCCTTGAAATTGAATGGATTAAAGTGGTTTAAAAATGGATTTTATTTGGTTTTGACTTTAATTAGGGTTTTCACTTGATTAATTTGGATTTTAAGTGTTTTTAAGTGGATTTTGCTTGATTTTGA
>JAMKQA010019255.1:0-12471 GCA_024699735.1 Posidonia australis
TATCAATCCAATCACATGAATATTATACATAAGTGACTAATATGCCTTTGTAAATGATTTTTATATTCAGTACTTGAGTATTTCATATTTTCTTAAGTAATTATTAACAAATAATCACATGTCATTTGTTATCATCAAAATGTACTTATAGATTTTTTCAACAGCTATGTTTGTTAGAGAAAAGTGAGAAGTAGTTATGTTTGTTTTGGTTGTTACATGAGTTTGTTAGATTAGTTAGGATGTAGTGGAAGTTAGTTAAGTTGTTGAGGTTTGACTTTATGGTTTGGGGCTTAGCTTATGGTTTAAGGTTTGACTTAGAAGTTGACATAGGTTTTAAGGTTTGGATTATGATTTTGAATTTAATTTAGGTCCTAACCTAGGATTTAATGTTTGGATTAGGGCTTAGCCTCGGTTTTAATGTTTATTGGTATTTTAGGGTTTTGTTTTGTATTTAGGCTTTTTAGAGCCCAGTTAGGATTTTTATGGTGCGTCTGTTGGTGCGCCAGACAAGTGTACCAGATAAGTGCACCTAGATGGTGCACCAGACGAATGTGCCAGATAGGTGCGCCTGCATTGGTGGTTGTTGGAGTGAGGAATGGTTGTTGTGTTTGACCTATTTGCAAGCATATTGGGGTGTCTATTGATGCTCTCGGACTGTATGGGTTCAAAGAAGGTGGAGAAGAAGGGATTGGAGGTGGAAGGAAAAACGAGGACGAAGATAGGCTCAACACAAAGGAAGCGGTCTGCTTGTGTAGATCCGGCGGGAGACGGTTGGTTTCCCCTGTGTCCCCTCCCTCTTTTTCTCACAACGACAGAGACTTGAGGAAGGAGGGGAAGGAAGAATCGATGCAGTGGACAAGCTCGATGCATGCATGCAGGAGGTAGTTGAGGATACCTACCTGTGCTTTGTCATCCTATTCAGCGATGGCAACTCTTCCGGCTTGGAGTTAGCGGTGCGGGAGGCGTCCGACAGGGCTACTGGAGGTTGCGAGGAACGAGAAGATGGTGAGTGGGGGCTCGGAGGTCAAAGTTTTAAGTCTTACGTACGTCTCCTCTTTCCCTCCCACTGCATGGCCTGACATGGAGGAAAACTCGGGTTGGAGATGAGGAGGGGAGGCTGTCGGTGTGGTTCCAGCGAGGTTTCTGCTATGCTCCTCTCTCTTTTCCTCACAGTTGCATGAGCTCAGGGAGAAAGGAGGAAAAAAACTAGAGGAGGAGGTTTCCCGTGCATGCATGTAGCAAGATAGAGTACTCACCTGAGCTCGACGTCTTCTCCAGCAACGGCGTCTCCTCTGGATCGAGTTCGACGATGTCATAGGTGACTAACTGGGGTTTCCGGAGGTCAGAGGGAGTGAGGAAGATCTGTGAGTGAAAGGCTCCGAGGTTTGAGGGCTAGGCCTTACGTTCATCTTCCTTTCCTCTCTCGCCGCATGGGTTCATCATTGAGCTCAACTGAAGATGTGGATCTGGAGCTGTGGCAAGGCGATTTGCTGTGATGCTTGCTTGCTCCATCAGGCATCAATGTCTCCTTTCAAATCATTGACCTTTGATGACGATTGAAAGCTTCACATGGATGCTGGTAGGGAAGCAGGTCTGGTCGACGCAGTGTGAGGTGTGTCTTCCTCTCTCTCTTAAAAACTACATGGTGTTGGTACGTAAAGGTGGAAGGAGGCTAGTGGTCGTAGCTGAGAAGGGCTGGAGGTGTGGCTGGAGAGAAGAATGGTGGCTGGCTGGGTGACGGATGAGTTCACCGGAGAGAGGGAGAAGTGTTGTTGTGTTTCTCCTCGTCTTCCTCTTGCTTTCTTCCCAACGAGCCAAAGAGAAAGAGAGAGCCTATGCTAGCGAAAAGACCCCCCAGAAACCAGTAGAGAATGATTGAGCCTAAATTCAAAGGCTAAATTACACTGCTCAAAGTATTCAAACATTTTTATAGAAATAAACAGGAATACTTACGAACACGATTACCATTAAAGATTCACATAATTATAAGTAATCAAGTCCTAGTTAATCCAAATTACATATAATTGGATATCAATCCTAAATATGTGATTACAACCCTTCTAAAGTCCGAGGCTACAAATTCACAGATATTACATCCTACCCCCCCTTAAAAGAATTTTGTCCTTGAAATTCGTCTCTAATAGAACAAGTAGGCGTACTGTGACCGCATATTCTTCTTGCACTCCTAGGTAGCCTCTTTCGTGTCATGGTGCTGCCATTGAACCAATACTAGAGGAATGACTTTGTTCATGAGTACTTATTCCTTTTTTGTCCAAAATCTTCACAGTGTCTTTGTGACCATACCGGCAACAACCTCAGGCTTGGTGTGAAAGACCAAATACGCGAGGATCGGCAAAGTCACGGCAAAACAACAAAATAAAATGTAAGAAAATCGTGCACATGCCAAATCAATGGTCTGCTAAATGTATGCTTGCCTATTTTATATGCACATGCATGAAAATGACTGAAATCATGCCAAATCAAGGTAAAGAAACAAAATAAAGGGAAAAAGTTAATCCAAGGGTCAAATGTAAGCATTGGCAATGCCGCTTTGCTGTACGTCCGTGAGCGATGAGGAAAATCGTGAAATCCACGGAAAGCGTCTCGCAAAACAGCGGAAATTGGGATAAATCCGAGAAAATCATAAAGGGGGAAGAACAATACTCATTCTGGGACCATGTCGGCTTTGTAAGCCGTTTACTGTACGCCCTCGAGCGATGGAAAGCCAAAACAAGTGTAAACGTTTGGAAAACCAGGAGAAATCCTGAAAACGAGAAGAAAACTAGGTCGGAATCAAGCTGGGAAAGCGTGTGCGAAACCGGGAAAAAAATACGAGAAAATCTGTGCAAAAGGATGTTGAAAAGTGTGCAAGATACACCTGAGTGTAAATGTGAGAAGTCTAAGGGGTTTCGTGCAAAAAGTCTAGATTCCTGGGAAAACTGAAATTCAGAAGCCTAAATCATCAAAAATACATAGGAAAACACATTCTGTGCAATTATGAGGAAATCTAAGGTCAAATGTGCCTTCCTAGTCAAAAATGAAGTTTCCTAGGGGCTAAAATGCAATTTACCCACTAACGCATGTATTAAAATCAATTCTGCAGAAAATCAGGGTAAAAATGCAAAGAAAAAGTCCTAGAAATGATCTAGGAAGTTTCAGGGGCAAACTGGTCATTTTACCCTTGAAAACAAGCAATCAGAATAATTTCTACAAAGTATAGGGGCTAAACTACAAAAAACCCAGTAAACATAGCATTCTGGAAGTTCTGAAGAAGTCAAGAGGCAAAAAGTAATTTTCACTGAGATAAAAGCATTCAGAGGAATTCAGTGAAAAAAAGAGTTAAAATGCAATTTACCCAAGAAAACAGGTTTCTGGGAAGTTTTAAAATAAATCAAGGGAGTTTTATCCAATTTTCAAAGTAAAATAAGCTTTCTGGATGTTCTCTGTAAAAGACAAGGGCCTAAATGCAATTTGCCCAGTGAAAACATACTTCTGGAAACATTTTAAACAAATTCAGGGACTTTTATGCAATTAAACCACAAAAATAGAAAGGTTTTTCCAATAAAAATAGAAAGGTTTCAGAGAAATATGAGGGTCAAAGTGCAATTTAACCAATAAAAAACAACTTTGCAGAGAGTTTTGGAAGAATGTAGGGGCTAAAATGCAATTAAACCAGCAAAATTAAGTATTCTGAAACATTTTTAAAAAGTATAAGGGCTTCTGTGTAATTTTCACAATAAAATGAACTTCCAGAAAGTATTTGAAAAAAACTCAAGGGCCTCAATGCAATTTTCACAAAGAAAATGAACTTCCAGAAAGTTTTTATGAAAATCTAGGGTTTTCCTTACAATTTTCACAATAAAATGAACTTCAAGAAAGATTTTTGAAATGATCAGGGGCTTCTATGCAATTTACATAAAGCAAAAAACATTTAAAAGGGACTGAGGGGCTTTTATTTAAAGTTGTAAACTTAGAAAACATTATTTTGAAAGTTTAGGGTAAAAAATGTAATATTTTCAGTTAAAACTTTATTCAAAATTTTTAAGAAAAATGATGGAAGGACTTAAATGTAATAAAAGGACCTAAAAGTAATTTGAGAAGGCCTAAAATGTAAGAAGAATTAAAAGTTTTGAATTCTGTTAAAATAAATGTTTTATGTTTTTATTTAATTAAAAAAGAAGATGACGACGCCGACGACCGTCGGGGACGCTCATCTAGAGTATTCCAAAGCCCAATCTAAGATCGGAGGCCACAACGAGCTAGAGGGGAGAAAAGGAAGAAGATCCAGAGGCTTGAAGCGGGGATCCAACAGCGGGAATGGCCTCCCCACCTCCTCCGCCACTGCGGGACTCCAGTGACGGCGCTGGGGAAGAAGGGGACTTCGGAGGCTGAGGCACGGCTTCTAGTGGCTGCGGGATGCTTTGGGGGCTTCCTCGCTTCCTCTAGAGCGGTGCGGACGTTGGTGGAGCAAGGAGGCGGTTTGCCTGTCGCCACTGTGTCATCCTCCGGCGGGCGACGCTGCTGGAGCGATCCAAAGCTTGTGGTGCGGTCATGACGGAGGGATTCTGGAGCATCGGAGGCGTGCGAGGGGCTAGAGGCTAGCGCAGCTCCTCAGGATCCCGTCGTCTTCTCCGACGATGACGGGATCAACGTGTTCCTCCGGCGAACGACACGTTGTCCACTATGTGCGGTGGAGCGGCAATGTGAGTGGCTGAAAAGCATCGGAGAGGCCAGAGGAGGAGGAGAGTGCGCTCAGGGATCCAAGAGACTCTCTGGATTGTGCCCCCCCCCCCCCCGGTCGCCGGAGAGTGGCGACGACGGGGCACGTCGGAGCTTTGTTGGCCAAGGGATTACACTAGATCCCTTGGAAACGCTCCAGGAAGAGAGGGGGAGGTCTGGAGGATTAAAATTCTAACGACTGAGAGAGAATCAAAGTGTACTTGGCTGCAGTCGCCTCGCCGGAGCTCTAGAAACGTCTTCCTTCCTCCTCTGCGACAGCTCTCGCTCTGCTCCTCTCCTTCTCGCTCTCAACTCTCAGCTCTCTCGTGCAGTCTCTCTCTGATTCTCCCAAGAAATCCTCCCGCTCTCTGCCATCCCTCCTCCTTATATAGGCGACGGAACCCAACGACCCCTCGTAACAGAATGCCCCCCACTCCTCCAACAAACCAACGATCTGCTAACTAAACTACTAACTGAACAGACCATCTTCTAACAGACCAACAGAATCCTAACTATTGTCCCCCTAATTGCTCCCTTGGTTGCCAACAAGATGAACGGCAATCCAGTGCCTCGCCGGTGGTTGATCCAGTGGCTGGGGCTATCTGATCCAGTGGTGAAATAGGCTGAAGGAGATGGGCTCAGTGAGGAAGAAAGGCTCAGGCTGAATTCACGGGAGATTGGTGAAGAAGTGAGTGAGTTCAGTGAAAAGAGAGACTTATGTGAATTTTGATAAAAGAAATTGATTAAATGAAGAATGATTTAATAGAAAAGGAGAGGGAGAAATAAGGTATGGGTTTGACTTTGGAAGAAGAGGAAGAAATAGGTTTGACATTGAAGAATCAAATAGGAGAAAATATAGGTTGAGCCATTGTAGGCCTTTCATGGGCCTCCATGGGCCCAAGTGGACCTTGTGGGCCCTCATGGGCCTAAATGGGCTTAGATGGGCCCAAAACAAGTTGAAGAGTTTTAAAAGAGTTAAACGGGCCTAAATAGGTCTTGTGGGCCCAAGTGAGCTCAATTAGGGTTTAATGGGCCTATGTGGGCCTTCATGAGCCCAAGTGGGCTTCCATGAACCAAATGGGCCTAACTAGATTAAATGGGCTTTTATGAAGTCAAATAGGCCTTCAAAGAGTTAATTGGGCTTAAATGGGTCCTGTGGGCCCAAGTGAGCTCAGTTAGGGTTTAATGGGCCTATGTGGGCCTTCATGGGCCCAACTGGGCTTCCGTGAACCAAATGGGCTTTTATGTAGTCAAATAGGCCTTCAAAGAGCTAATTGGGCTTAAATAGGCCTTGTGGGCCCAAGTGAGCTCAGTTAGGGTTTAATGGGCCTATGTGGGCCTTCATGGACTCAAGTGGGCTTCCATGAATTAAATGGGCCAAATTAAGGTTAAATGGGCTCAGCCACCACATCTCTTTCCTGCAAAATTATAAAATTGGGGTGTCTACAGATGCCCCTCCCTGACCGAGGTCGGAGGACGAGTAGAACAGTGACCGATGCTCAAAGTTGACAAAGACACCCCTCGTGAAACCACAAACAAGAGTCAACCACCGACAATTAGCCACTAGCCAGAGTTTATACTAGGAGTCCACACTAGAGATACTGTCGCCACAGGCAAGGCCTAACAGAAGAACAAAAACAAAGATTAAGAACTAACAAGTTGACGACCCACCATCTCCTACGAGACATGACTGGTTGTCGCACATGTTGAGAAAAGCACCAGACAAGACTTAACGGTGCTTGCCGACCGGAAAGCGACTGATCACGGAAGTCATCCGGGTAGTTCAGGCTACCAGCCCAGAGAGGGGAAACACAGTTTGTTCTGATTCCATCTATTCATAGTGGAACCCAAAACAAACAGGGAGGCACCAATGATACTACACTCCTTGAGTGAGGACCAACTGGGACAAGGTAGGCTTCGGACCTACCGACCAAGAAACGGGATACTGATAAGTTTCGGACTTATCGACCAGAAGGATCAATGATAAGTTTCAGACATATCGACCAGGAGGAACAATGATAAGTTTCGGACTAATGGACCAGGAGGGACAATGATAAGTTTTGGACATATCGACCAAGAGGGACAATTGTAAGTTTCAGACTTATCGACTAGAAAGAACAATGATAAGTTTCAGACTTATCGACCAGAAGAACAATGACAAGTTTCAGACTTATCGACCAAGAGGAACAATGATAAGTTTCGGACTTATCGACCAGAAAGAACAATGATAAGTTTCGGACTTATCGACTAGGAGGGACAATGATAAGTTTCAGACTTATCGACCAAAAAGAACAATGATAAGTTTTGGACTTATCGTCTAGAAAGGGGAACAATGATAAGTTTCGGACTTATCGACCAAGAAGGACAGCAACTGGTAAGTTTTGGACTTACCGACCAAAAAGGGAACAACTGGTATGTTTCGGACTTGCTGACCAAAAAGGGAACAACTGGTAAGTTTCAGACTTATCGACCAAAAAGAGAGCGACTAGTAAGTTTCGGACTTACCGACTCAAAAGAGAACAACTGGTAAGTTTCAGACTTATCGACCAAAAAGAGAACAATTGGTAAGTTTCGGACTTACCAACCAGAAATAGAAACAACTGGTAAGTTTCGGACTTACCAACCAAAAAAGAGGGCAATTGGTAAGTTTCGGACTTACCGACCAAAAAGAGAAACAACTTCCCTATTTGGCGAAGAGGTAGTGAAAACTTCAATCATCCCGGTCGGGACAACAAAACAAAATAACCGACAATTATCTGAGTGACACCAGTGCCAAGCCGGTAGGCAAAAGAAGGCAAACTCCTGCATCAGTCATGCACATGTTGTTAGATTGGCGATTTCCATTGCGCATCAACCATGATCAATCAAACAGATTGGTTAGAAGTGTTCTGCTGTATTTTATTATCAAAGTCAAATGGTGTTTACATGTACTGCAATTTGTAAGAAACAGTGTAACGTGATGTGAACATTAAGAATCCTTTTCATCTCTAGGTCTCTTGGACCCGAGGCTTTGTTAAAGAGGGTACGGCTCAAGGCGGCACTGCAGATTGGCCAGGTCTCCTCGACTTCGGTCTCGTAGTTTGCGGTGCAACTCTCTCCTTCTGTGGCTGCAAGATCTTTTGACCGCACAGAGCCACTAAGCAGGCGAGATAGCTCCCTAATTTGAGTGTAGGAGCTCAGGGGGTATTCTCTGAATCGTGCTGGCATCGGCCCCTGAGCCAGAGAATCCTGTTGATACCCGAACTGCTGCATCACATGGATTGGGTGGTATTCCACTCCACTGGTCAGCCCCGGCAAAATGATAAGCCGCATGTCAGTGGTATTTAAAAATGCTTCAAAGTTGCAAGAAGCTGAAGGAATAATGCGCCAAACGATCTTCTGTTCTGTCAGACTTTGTAATCACTCGTACTCCTTTTGAACTGAGGTGAGCGTGCGTGCATGGCCACTTTGGCAGTAGGACTCAAAGGCCGATCACTGTGGGCGTAAGACTGCTACACCCAGATGTGCAGCCATCCATACCTACACGAAAGCTCCACAGTCGTAGAAGTGCCGGCAACGCCGCAATGAACAGTCTAGCACCCGTTAAGTTTCTGCTAGGATGACTAGAGCCAGATCTATCTACCGGGTCACAACTGCCAAGGCAATCTCAGCAACTTCAATGTTCACCACCATCCGACCATGGCTGAAAATCAACTCTCCCAGGATGCGGACAACAAACTCTTTCAGCCACAGCTCGTCACCCAGGGAGGCACGCATTCAGACCACTTTGTCGAAGTAAGCTAACCTTAGCATCGGAGAGAGTCCGTCCGAACAAATGAGCTGACGACCACATTCACCGGTCGGTAGGCCAGTTAACTCGTTCAACACCGAGGAATACCTGTCACGCTGCATGAACACTGTGGGTCCCAGGAACTTCTATAGGCAACAAATTCTGTGTAGCTCTTCCAAGGTTGGGGTCAGCTCGATTCTCCCAAAGCGGAATACGTGATGATCCGGCTTCCAGAATCGGGCAGCTGCAGACAGAAAGTATCGGGAGACCTCCACCTTTGCGATGCCAGAAGCTTTGTAGAGATTCCTCAAATCCGCAGCTTGTCATGGTCACTTTTAATTAACTGTTTGATCCAAGCTTGGAGAACATCTGAGCACTATATGGGCACAACCATTTTAGGATACCCCATGATCTGCAAGACACCTTAGCTTTCCTGCTTAAGACTCCTTAGAAGGGGTAGACGATCTCCTGTAAAACACGTTCAAGATATTATTCTCCAGATATAGATTTCCACTCTGCTTTGTTCAACTACAATCAACAAAATTAAGGTAGGCAGATAAAAGCTGAAATAGTATCGGAGGGATTAACCCAAAGCTGAAGACTGTAGCTAACCGACAGAAAGGAGCTGAAAAAGATCAAATCTTGTGCACAACCCTAAGAGAAAGTTCTAGTTACCAACTGGTTTTAACCAATCCCAAGATAATGAGACAAGAACAATAAATCTAGAGAATTGGGATTGTTTGATTGCGCTTTCCGACCGAGCACTGAGGATCTTTGACTTGTAGAGCAGCTGACATGCCCCTAGTCGAGCACTTGGTCGAAAGTGTATGACCATAAGACAGCTGGCATGCCCCTGGTCGAGATGGATCACAACGTCTAACCATAGGACAGCTGACATGCCCCTGGCTGACACGAAAGACTCTTGACCAATCAGAGCAGCTTACATGCCCCTGGTCGAGTACTGGCTCAGTGTGGCCAACCATAGGACAGCTAACATGCCACTGGTTGACATAAATGGTCCTAAACTAACCAAAGCAGCATACATGCCCCTGGTTTAAGTGATGTCCTCTTGATCCTCTTGAATTGAAAGTCGTTGACACACTCAAGACAATAGATCCAAGTGATACTTTGCGACGTTTATTAAGATGATGTTTGCATGGAGAAATGTATGGATGTCGAATGATTTTTTGGATCTTATTTATGCCCTCAGCATTGGAATGCCTATTGCCAAGTACAAGGGAATGGCGACACCAAACCTCACGAGACTCTATCCAAGCCTCTAGTTTTTCGGGTGGTTCTCTGGAAACGGGTCACTGTGTTTCGGACTCCATTCCAAGCCCTACTGAACCATACCCCTGCTTTTTATTTTTATTTATTCTTTATTCTTTCTCCCTCATAGGCATGTGGGTTCACCCTATCCCCGACTTGGAGGCAATAGATACCTGGTCTATGGTAGGGAGTTGCTGCTTGTTTAAAGAGTTGGCTAGACCCTTTTAGACATTTCTCCCAGGTATTCACTCCGACTCCTCTCCAAGATAAACTGGAGGGACAAGGCTATCCGACATGCCTCTCTCTCTAGGGCGTACTTCTATCTACGACTTCTTTTATGCCCTTTCACAAATATTTATTTTTATTTTTATTTCTCATGCTCTCATTCTCACCCCTAACATTTTGTCTCCCTCTAGGAGGTGTAGGGTCCCTGAAGAGCATGGATACTTCGCCCAATTCACAGTGAAAGGTGGCTCCCTCACCCTCTAGGTTCCTGAATAGTAGCAACCTAAGGAGGTACTACACATTCCCAACATTGGCTAGCTTATTCCGCTTATCATCATCGGGCTAAGATCCATGCATGCGTTGATGTAAGCAAACTATGCCCTATATATGTATGTTCTGCTTGAGTATTAGTGTGTGTGGTGATGCAAAGCTACATGAATGAAGAAAAAGTGTGAATGCATGCATGAAGGAAGATGTTGGTGTCGCAGAGTGAGGATAAGTTGTTCATGATCACTGATAGTACTTTTTCAGGTAACACGAGTTAACTGGCTCCGACTGTTCGATGCAGTCCATGTCCTCCAGAATGACAGCTCCTCCGGAGTAGACTTGCTTGACCACGAATGGTCCTCGCCAATTGGGCCTGAATTTGCCACGGCCATCAGGAAGATGAATTTCTCGCAAGAGCAGGTCCCCTGGCGTAAAGCTTCTTGGTCGGACCTTCTTCTGATAGGATTTGGCCATGCGTTTCTGATAGCATTGTGCATGATGCATGGCTTGCAATCGATGCTCATCTATCAAGTTCAGTTGAGTGAGGCGATCTTCCATCGACTCTGCTCTTCCAGCTCTGTTTCTTTCGGAACCCTGAGCGACGGTATCTCCACTTTTATTGGTAGGACTGCTTCCATACCATATACCAAAGAATATGGAGTCGCCCTCATCGAGGTCCGGACAGATGTTCTATAAGCCCACAGTGCATATGGGAGCTTGCAATGCCAATCCTTATGCGTTTCTACCATCTTTTTAAGAATCTTGGTTAGATTCTTATTGGCGGATTCCACTGCACCGTTCATTTGAGGGCGGTACGGGGAAGACTTGTGATGTCTGATATGGAACTCCTGCAAGATGTCCTCAACCTTTTTGGCTGTGAAATTCGTCCCATTATCTGAAATGATAGAATGCGGGACCCCGTATCTGATGATGATGTTATTCCTGATGAACTTCTCTGTCACAGCAGCTGTAACTGTCTTGTAGGAAGCTGCCTCCACCCAATTTGTAAAATACTCAATGGCCACTAAGTTGTATTGATGTCCATTGGAGGCTGCTGGGTGGATAGCTCCGATGACGTCTATTCCTCATGTGGAGAAAGGTCAAGGTGATGACATGCTGTGAAGGTGCATGGATAAAGTTTCCGTGGACTTGACAGTTGTGACATCTTCGCACAAACTGGCAACAATCTGTCTCCATGGTTGACTAGAAATAACCTTGCAACATTATTTTCTTAGCCAGCAACACTCCGTTCATGTGAGGCCCACATGTCCCAGCATGCACTTGTAACATTACTGTATCGGCCTCCTTTTTACTGAGACAATGCAAAAACATTTGATTATAAGACCTCTGGTACAAGTGGCCGACACTGAGCACATACTTTGAGGCCAGTCGGACAATGGTCTTTCTGTCGACCGCTGATGCATCTGGATGATGATTTCCAGTTTCCAGGTAAGCTCTGATGTCATGATACCAGGGAAGCTCCGCCAAGGAATCTACTTCGTCTACACTCATACAGTGTGCCGGCTGATCTATACAGGTTACTGACACTTTCACTGTATCATCCTCCGAAATGGAAAACCAGGATGCAAGAGTGGCCAATGCATCTGCATAAGCGTTCCTGGCTCTGTTCATGAAAGAAAAGCATATCTCTTCAAATTTGGCCATCAGCTTCAAAAGATTGTTGTGATACAAAACTAATTTCAAGTCTTTGGTCCTCCAGTTGCCATTAACTTGAGAGATAACTAACATGGCATCCCCGTGCACATGTAATCTCCGTGCACCATGCTCTAATGTTGCCTGCAAGCCAAGGATACATGCCTCGTACTTTTCCACATTGTTGGTGCACACAAATGTGAGCTTCTGAGCGAGTGGGATCATTTGCCCAGGCGGAGTTTCCAGCACTGCACCGATACCCATGCCTTTCCTGTTAACTGCTGTAGACACCCCGATTTTGAGGTAACCCAGAGATGAGTATCCTTATGTTACTTTGGATGTGATCAACCCTTCAACCAGACCCCAAACCCATCAGCAAGCCAGAGCCCAAAGAAATCTATGAGCTGGGTTGGCGCACCTTATAGGCGCACCTTGTAGGCGCACCAAGCAGGCGCACATCACTGGCTCACCAAGCAGGCGCCCAGCCGTTTCCAGGCTGCGACTGCAGACCTTCCATCTTCCGGGCTGTTACCCTTGCAAACAAATGTGCCAAGGAATATTCGAGGCTT
>JAMKQA010019256.1:0-12791 GCA_024699735.1 Posidonia australis
TATTTGGACTAGTCCAAACATCACATGTTAATGATATTTTACATAATAAACTAAAAAATATTCCAATTAAATCTTTTTTAAATGTTTTATAAATTATATTTCTTGTTGTATTTCTAGAAAAGCTTTTAAACTGTGGATTTATAAAATTTTGCATACATGATTCAAATTTTTTATTTTCAGAAAAAGAAAATGGTTGTTCGTCTTGTACTATAAATTTAGTTATTCCTTTCTTAACTTCTTATGTATTATATTTCCAATTAATTATACCACTAGATCCTACTTGTAATTTCGATTGTTTTAAATCTATGTTGTCATCTTTATTATGTTTGGATATACATTTTTGTAAATGTCTAGATACATGACCTACACCCCCTTCCCTAGGACATGTGTATGTGGTATTACAATAATTACAGTAACACCTAGTTTGATCTACAGGGTCTAATGTAACATGGTCTCAAACACAAGAACTTTGTTTCCTAAGTTTTTTAGTGGCTGTGGACTGTGAAGTATGTGTTGGAGTAGACTGAGGTTGATCTAACTCCATACTAGGAATATAGTCATGGCTACCAACATTATCAATATTTTCTCTTTTAATATAAAAAATGAATATAAAATAATACAATCCTTAACCCACAAAAACCAAAACCCGAAAATGGAGGAATTAGAAGTAGAGAAATTTTGATGATGCTGGCTTAACTGGTGTCGCGTGGAGACTGAAGAGTAGAAGACGGGACGGAATCCAAAGCCAAACAGCGAAATCTTCGCTTGAAAATCCTCACTTGAAAGTTAGGAGAAAGTTGTAGACTTGTAGTTGAGAAGAGAAGAGAAGATTGAATTGTAAAGAAAAATGAACGGAGTAGGGGGGTATTTATAGGGTAAATTGAGTGATAGTTGTTGAGATTAAAAAAATAATAATAATAAATTAATGCAGCAGCTAAATAGCCGTTGAAAACGACTACATTATTTAGCCGTTGCCCGTTGCCAATGGCTCTATAGCCATTGCAGAATGGTGCGTCATCCTAGTGCGCGAGACTGGTGCGTCAGTTATGTGCGTCCCATATTTTTTTTTAATTTTTACTGGCGGGCCGGCCCAGACTGATTTCACGGGCCAAATTGGGCCTAGTAAACAAACCTTCGCGGGCCTGGACCTTAGGCCTGGCACGGCCCACAGCCCACGACGGGCGTGGCCCGGCCCGGCCAGTGGAGTTTTCTTTGGGCCCGGGCGGTGTCGGGCCCGGGCTGGGCCGTGCGGCCTAGTGCTGGCCAGGCTCGATTTCCACCTCTAAGTAAGAGATGATTTCTGAAAATTGATTTTTAACCCTGAACAAGTTTGGAAATAGTACAGTATCCTCTTGATATTAATTATATTTTCCTCAGCAGCTGAGAGAAATACAATAGTATCATCTGCGTATTGTATATTAACTATGTGTGGCCCACCATTAGGCATTTGGATGTCTGAAATCAAGTTGTGATCCACAACAAGAGATAACATCCTATTAAGGATGTTAGTAACAACTATAAATAGAAGTGGAGATAATGGATTTCCTTGTCTTAATCCATTAGAAGCTTGGAAGAATCCTTTGGGAGACCCATTAATTAAAATAGAAAATCTAACAGTGGAAATGCACATCTTTATCCAATTTGTCCATGTGGAACCACAACCCATTCCTGTTAGGGAATCCAGAAGAAATTGCCAATTAGCATTATCAAATGCTTTTTCGAAGTCCAACTTTAATACATATCTAGGAATGACCTTCACTTTCATGTAATGTAGTGTTTCTTGAGCCACCAAGAAACAATCTCCAATATATCTTCCCAGGATAAAAGCACATTGAGAATTGTCTACGATAGTATCTAGGACAAGAGAGAATCTTGAAGCCAGTGTCTTTGTGATGATTTTATACAAACTATTAACTAGACTTATAGGTCTGAAATCTCTAATGCATTGGGCACCTTCCAATTTAAGTATAAGGAAGATAAAAGTTTGATTGATGGGTGCCAAAAAATTAGAATCTGTGCAAGTATAGAAGCTATTGAAGACTTGTAGAATGTCTGATTTTGCCAAATCCCAAAAATGATGGAAGAAACATAGAGAGAAACCGTCAGGCCCCGGAGTCTTATCTCTAGGAAGTAAGTTAACATTTTTATAGATTTCTTCGAGAGAAAAAACTTCTTCCAAGGTCTCAGGGTATTGAATTTTTGTAGGTATTAAAGCATCCTAGTTTAGTACTGGGATGTAACCTTTAGGCTTATTGAAGAGTCTAGTAAAATGATCCTCTATTTCTTTGGATATAATGTCGGGGGAATAGGTGATGACATCCCTGATTTTCAGGAAGTGGATAGCATTCTTTCTCCTCCGACAATTAACCATATTGTGAAAGAAGGAGGTGTTCAATTCTCCTTCTTGGAGCCATTGAATTCTGGATTTTTGCTTCCAATAAACTTCTTGTTCATAAAGTAAGGTGTGATGTTCACTCAGAAGATCTCTCTTGAAATTCAAAAGAATGTCAGATAACTGAGATGATTCTGCTAAAGCATCAATGCGCACAATTTGTGACTCTATAGATAGAAATCTATTGCGTCTTTCCTCTCTTACAGGTTTAATCCAACCTCTAATTTACCTTTTTAGAATTTTCAGGCGAAAAGCAAAGTGTACTACAAGTGAGAGTGAGGAGCAAATAGGCTGAGATTGTTGCCAGCAGGTTTCTATGAAGGGAGAGAATCTCTCAATCAGGAGCCAAGATTTTATAGAATTTAAAAGGTATAGGACCCCAATCAATGGGTTTAAAGTGATAAGAATATGGTAGGAGACCACTCTAGAGTTGCCCATACAATAAGAGTTGGGGAATTTATCAGTCCAATCAGGTGATATAAGAAATCGATCAAGTTTGACCAAAGTGGGTTGGGATTGCATGTTAGACTAAGTGTAGTTAAAATTATTTGGAGATAAATCCACTAAATAATTACTATTGATAAAAGCATTGAACCTATCCAAGAATAGTAATTCAAGAGATTGAAAGCATATTTTTGCCAAATTTTGTATTGTATTGAAAGCACTACCTATGCTTTTTCGCCAAAAAATTCCATTATGGTAGATATAAAATAATAATGTTAGTTGGTTGTATTATTTCTTGGATAGAAGCGATTAAGGATTCGTTTGGTAAAATTTCAATTTCTCGACTTAAATGTTGTAACAAGTTTCTGACTAGAAGTAGTCATATTTCAGCTTATAGAAATATAAGGGAATCACTGTTCTAAAAGTTATCTACTTCTATAAGGTTGATAGTGTTTGGTAGAATTATTGGATCATTGTAGCTATATATTCAAAAAGTATCCAAATTTTTTTCAAAATGGACACTAAGACTCAAATTCAACAAGTACTAGATTATTGATGGAATTTTCAATGTATACATTTCTAGACTGGTCAAATTTAAAAAAGAACAAAGAAAAGAAAAAGCACTACGTCAAAGTAATGCATGTGAAACTTTCTTATTCTTTTCATTGTACGTATAACATATAAATTATTTAGGTTTTCTTTAAACTAATATTCCACTTGCACAAGCAAAGACTAGTATAGTTGATACTTGCTTGAAACATTGGACCTTGATACTAGCAAACAAACACTGGGAATCGATACTTAAGGTCACAATTTTAAAATTTTAACATGCAGTAAGAGCGTTCCAAGTAAGCACTCTGTCCTTCAAAATAAAATAATAATAATAATAATAATAATAAGGTTTTTAAACCACAGAATTCGGCCCATTTGGACATCAAATTTCAACCAAACTGATTCAACAAAAATATAAGAAACAGGAAGCACTTTCCAAAGGAATCCCCACTTGTGACGTGGGAGTAACACGGAGGACACGAGCAGAGATTCCAAACGGAGGTGAAAAGGAATGGCATTTCATGTCTTATCAAATCATGTCATAACATATACCCGGAGGACTTATCATATCATAAGCCATACCCTGCACACCAAGCAGTTACGTTACGATCGTAGTGGATATGCTTTGTTTAAAATATATATAAAGTTACGATCGATCATATGTTTCAGCATATCTCTTCTACGGTTTATCATTAAGAATCAAGGAAAACGGAGAATCCTCTTCAGAGCCTGTGTATCTCTCGAAGTCATTCATCTCAAGAAGCCATCGTATGATGATACATATACGCAGAATATGCTTACCATTGGAATAAGAACAATCTGGCAACTTACCACCGAAGAATCAAATCAATGCAGACCATAGAGCATGAAATGTTGTCTCCTCTTTCATCTTCTCCACCTCCCTGTAAATTAATACCTGGTTATGGCAGACCTCATGTACAATTACAAAGTGAAGAGGTCTTCGGTGGAGGGATGAAGTCCCACGTGGGGCTTATAGTTGGGGCTCTGTGTAGGCTCTATGGAAGTTCAAGTTGAAGTCCCACGAATACAAAACTCTATGGTTGGTTGCAGAGCAATGGAAGTTCAACGTGTTCTTCTAATGTATATCCTTAAAATAATCATCTTTGCAAGGATGTTTCTCGAGATAAGAGAACTAGAAGAATTATTTTTGATTATGTGTTGAAATCTTAAAGAGATGTCATTTATATAACACATTTCATAGTTATGTTATAATATTCTTTAGTTAAGTCACATAATTAGACTAATTCAATAATCAAGTTAGTTAAGTCACATAAGTTGAATATTTAGACTTAGATCTAACAATCTCCCACTTGATTTATCAAACTCACTTTACGTTAGACAAAATATTATGTGCACCAACCACTTTCCAATTGCTTAACGAGATATATTAATCTTTATTCAAAAATAACAACTCTCATAGATACTAGTTATAGTGGTAGTATATTGTTAAAATGTATGTCCCTTTTATGTACTGAGATATCTAAAATTAGAGTTACAATTGAACACTTCATTTGGTAATCAATACCTTATAAATAAGCTTATAAATGTCTTGACAATGAAAATAAAGTTTATTCTCTTTGATTTATCCAATAAGCAAAATAAGAACTACTAAACCGAGATCATAAAAACAAGTGTGATATCATATAATACAATAGTGTTTGAACTGTCAAAGTAAAACCTCAAAAGAATTGACTTAACTCATCTTAAGCATATGTTTACTGTAAGTACCAGAAGGAAGTGCCTCTGTAAAAGGATTAGCTAGCATTGAATCCATTCTAACATACTCAATAGATACCAAATGATCTCTAATTCTCTCCTTTACAATCAAGAACTTGACCTCCATATGCTTGCATGTACTAGAGCTGTAATATCTGGAACCAAAGTAGGATAGCCACGTATGAGGGGCGGGGAGAGGATGCGTGGATTGACCATGTCAGAAAAATCCAGAATGAATGTGAGATTATATAATTGTAATCTAGATAATTTGATTATGTGATTATGTGACAATAATTGATTTGTAATGTAATTTTCTTAATTGTATTTAGGTTTGTCACTGCTTTCTCCTTCAATGCGGTATTTTGGTGTTTTGCGACCTTGCATGTGTGGGACTAAGATGGAGGCTAAAGTCAACCAAAGCACAGTGCAGCACAGTATCCATCGTCGTTTACTGTAACGCTCCGATCCCGGATACGCTATCAAATCACAGTATCACAAGCATAATTACACTAATTACAGAAACAAATATAATTGTAACTAAGACTCACCTTCAAGATCACAATGTGTGGCTAGAAGCTCCAACTCCTACAGCGGAACTCGGCTGCACGCGGTCTGCACCTGAAAACCAAATAGCACGCGTGAATGACATTTAAGTTACCCAGTACGCGCCCCAAAATATACAAATTACAAAAACTCGCCAAAACCATAAATCTCACTTTTTCAAAACTTAGTTTTCTCTTTTTGAAAATCATCCTTTCTTTATCAAACAATCACTTGGGAATTCGATCCCAATCCATATTCTTTTTCAAAGCCATATCTCTTTTCTTTTCTCAAACATCTTGAAAATTTGTTCCAAGATCACATTTTCTTTCAGAACATTCATTTACATTCCTTTCAAAAACTTTTGGAATTCATTTTCCAAAACATTTCCATTTTCAATACTGGGGATTTCTTCCCAAATTACACATTTCAAATCCACCTTTCTAACCAGATCCAGCCTAAAACACAATGCCCTATTGGGCTTAAAATCAAATCATAAACATTACCTGGCAACTAGTTAAAATATTATAATTTCTTTTCAAGATTTTAGGACCATTTCACAAGTCCAATCCTGACCAAAACACATTTCTCTTTCTTTATTCATTTCCACTTTTCTTTATTGTTGTTACCATGATCAGGGGTAACCAGGCACACAAGCAGTAGGCGAGGACATCCTTCCCCTATCATCCTGCACTATCACGATGAGATTCCCCGTGCGGGATGTCACCGCCCCTGCCAACCGGCCTCAATTTCATTTTCATAAGTGCACGGGGATACGTTTCTACCTGACACCCCAGTCGGTGACCCAAACAACTAAGTCCAATGACCCAGGCTCAACCTACACCGTCGATGACCCGAACAACTAGGCTCAAAAGCCCAAGCTCAGCCTACACCGCTACGAGCTCGGTGACCCGAAAAACTAGGTACAACTACCCAGGCTCAGCCTACACCGGCGGTGACCCAAACAACTAGGCTCAAAGGCCCAGGCTCAGCCTACACCGTCTCAAGCTCGGAAACCACAGTCTTGTTCATAACACATTAGTAGTGTTCCATTTCAAAACTCTTTCCAATTTTTCAAATACCATTTTACATTCCATTCTTTTCGTTGTAGGACTCTATTTCCTTGCAACACTTGACCCTCCACTAGGGTTCCAACTCAAGCCATCAAAACCACATTTAAAACCATAAATTGGGTCTTATGCTTAAAACCACACAAAATCATCTTTTACATTCGTTTATAGGGTCAAGGCCCAAAACCACACCTAAATCCATTTGTTTGGGGTTCCATATGCCTCCATGTTGTTACACGGGGCAAACATCATTTACATAAACCCACCATACCATTACAACCACTTAACATTCATTAAAATTCACATTTTAACCTTTCAAATTCAGGGCAAAAACGACATACCCAATTTTCAATTCGGTATACCGAAATTTTTCGGTATGCTGAAACCCCCTGTTTTGGTCGACCGGGAAATTTCGGTCTACCGAACCCTAGGTCTTGGCCTAATTTGCTATTCGGCATACCGAATTTTTTTGGTATACCGAATTTTTTCGGTAACCGCAGACAGGGTACACCCCTGTTTCGCAACGACGGAATTCGCCCAAAGTGGGAGTCCCGATCGGACCCTCCAAACATGCATCATAAATTTCCATAAAATCATGGGGTGTAGACCCTCAAGTCTATTTCAAAAGCCCTCAAACCATACATGATTCCATCAACTACACAATTCAAACGAAAATCAAAAGGGGAAGGGGCTCAAGAATGGCCACTGTATTCTTTAACCCCAAAATCACATTTTCCCCACAAACATCAATCCTAACTGCATGATCTCTACATTCTCATGTTATACATCACATTCTCATGTTATACATCACATTCTCATTCATTTCATGATTTTTCCACGATTTCTCATGCATTATCTTGATTTTCATGCAATTAACCTACTGTTAACAAAACGCTAAACGGAAGGAGGTGAAAGGATCGCGTACCTGACTCAGGCCTCTTGCGACCCTTACCACACTCCGGCAAGCCTTGGCAACCTCCAGTGAACCTCCCCTGCCAGTGGAACACCTAGAGTAGCTCGCACCACCTCCTCCCAGCTCGCGCACCCCTGCTCCCTTTCCTCTCTTCCTTTCCTTTCTCGTCGCACTCTCCCTCTGCCCCGTCCTACCTCCCTCTCTTATTCCCGCCACCGCTCACTTGGCACCGATCACCCATCCCGTCGAATGAGATGGGGAGGCACGGGCCTCCGTCGCTGGTGGCACGGGTAGAAGAAGACGAAGAATGGGTGGAAGGGCGTGGCTCGTGAGAGAAAAGAAGAAGGAAAAGGAAGAAAAGAAAAGAGGAAAGAACGGCATGCAAAACGAGGCAACTGTGCATCCTCAAATCAGACTCCACATGGATCCCAAATCATAGGCAGATGCACAGAAAGCCAACCACAATCTCACACAACCAAGAAACATCAGGTTATCCATTAATAAACCATTTATACAATATTACAAATAATTCCATGATTTACAATAAAAATGGATAATCATGCACAGATGTCACATTTATTGTGCTCACATTACGCACTTTTAGCTTTTTGTTATACTACCTCGCTAATTTGACGTGATTTGTAGCGACTGTTGTTGGCAAACAGCGACAACGAGCAGCAGACCTTATATAGAGAAGGAAGGGTGAAAGTGAGAAGCAGAGGTAAGGCTAGAGAGGGGAATAGGAAGGCTGAGTGTTGTGGGTGTGTGCGTCGGTGATCAAGAAGGAGGAAGAGCTCACCAGAGGCCGAGGAGATCATTGGAGCCCACTATGTACACGATATACCCTTTTCTCCTTCCTGTTTGGTGCTAAATCATGATTAATTGTGTAGAATTACTTATAATATAAGAAAATTAAGTAGTTCAAACTATTTCTTGATGCATGGAAGAAGTACTGGATTTTTCAGAGATTTATCAAAGGATTTATGTGTGATTTCGACGGCCTTGCTATAGTATTTTTACATAACCATTCAAGCTTTCTGATTTTATATCCTGAGTTGTGCTTTATGGTTTTTAATGATACTTGTCCCAAAATGTGGAGGATTCAGAGTTCTACAGTTTTGTGTTTTTGGTTTGATTTTTCAGATGCCAGAAATGGGTTTGCCAGAGGATCTTATTTCGGGTGATTTCCGTCGACCCTGTTTTCTGATTTTGGGTTTACTGTAAGAACTTGAATCGCTTATGAGGGGCGTAGACGGGGTGCATGGCCAGGTCGTGCAGTTTTTGCAGTATAGTTTTCAATAAAGAAAATGAATTATTGCGTTAATCAAGTTTTTAATTATTGATAATGGATTTCTGTAACAAAAAGGTTTGGAAAATGCTTTCGAAAATGAAACCCATGTTTTAGAAATGTTTTCCGAAAATTTGGTAGGAACCATATACTTGAACTGCTGTCCGACAGAAAAGGGGCATTAAATGCCTCGAAGGTCTATGAGACACTTGAAGTCGTGGTTGCTAAGTTACTTGACTGAGGTGCTACAAGACCCTAGGATGAAAGAGATCCAAGCATTCTCTTAGTGCCGATGTTGGTTGGGTCTTGGGTAAGAGGCCTCAGGTTCTCGGACACCAAGGGATGTCAGAGGATGCACCTCCTGTGTGTATGTTATAGGTGTTATAGCGAGGCTACGACTAGGGTGATTGGACTTCTACATTGGATGGTTCATCGTGGCATTGTAGTAGAGTCAGAGTTGGAGTCTCGCCAACTACTTGTGGTTGGTTGGTCACATATAGTTAGGGTAATACAATGGATTTTATTCGTGTTCTGTGTGAATTTGCTGAGACGGGCTTCAAATGAGGATTTGAATGCATAAAAGCAATTTCAAGTGTATGCGAATTTAAAAGGAAAATGATTTTGTTTTAAAAGGCATATTTTCCAATGAAGTATCAAATTATTGATGACACGGTCCCACGCTGCCTCGGCCCGCATACAGAAAACCAGGAAATCATTTTCCAAACCAGGCCAACCATTTCCTTGAAATCCATTTTTCAAACCATTTTCATATCTTTTGAAAACTCTTCCAAAACCTCGACAAAACGACACATCAGGTGTCCCAAGGGACCACCACTAATGACCCACAATCCCATCTCATAGGGACAAAACACGGCATCCAAAAAGCCATCGAAAATACATTTGCAAACTCATTAGGGCCCAGAATCGACATGCCGAAATCAAGTTCAGTATGTCGAAAACCCCTGGTTCGGTAGGCCGATCTGGATCGGTCGACCGAATCAGGTCAACGGTCAACACTTAGGCCAAATTTGGTATACCGTCCAAAAACGGATGACCGAAACTCGACCAGAGGACCTAAACTGACAGCAAAACGGTATGTCGAGCGGAATCGGTATGCCAAAATCCCCTGATTCGGTATGCCGTTTCCATTCGATATGCCGAATTCTGCGAAACCAGAAAACAACCCAAAACCCTATCGTCCGAATCTCCCCAACTAGGACCTCCGATCGGACTTTTTAAAAAAATATGAAAAATCTTGCATAAAACATATGGTGTAGATCCTTGAGTCTACTCCAAAACCCAACAAACAAAACTAAAATCCATTCACCAAGCATCAAGATATAAAATCGGGAAGACAGAAGGGTCAAGAGGACCCAAAACACACCATTCGCCATAAATGCCAATAAATGCTCCATAAATACACAATAAATTCTAGGAAGGGAAATTTACCTAGATTTCATGCCATCCTAGCATTTTCTACCAATTTCATGCTCTTTATTATTCGAAGTGGAGATGCGTACCTGAGAAACGCCTCCAACGATCTCCGACCGACCATGGCGAACTCCGGCGCAACCACGGCCACGGGGCACACCATGCGAGCTTCGCGCTCCACCACGAGCAACCACAGCCCTCTGTTTTGCTCCCTCGACCTCTTCCTCTCTCTCGACGTGCGCGTGATGCTGGGGGAAACTATAGGAGGTAAGGGAGACAAGTGGGAGGGAGGAAGGGAAAGGAGAAGGAAGGGGAAGGAGGAGGAGTGGGGAGGAAGAGAAAGAAGGTAGAGGAGGAGAAGGAACGCGCTACCGAGGAGGAGGGGAAAGGAAGAAGAAGGAAGGAGGAGATGGCGATGGGTGCCAAGGAGAAGTGCGGTGCGGCTTTTAAAGCCTACGCCCGCAGTAGCTGAAAATGTACCCACCTGCGTGTCTTAGCCACCGACACACCGCATGAGCATCCAACCACCAGCCACCACCAACGAGGCCAACTACAAGCCTCAACCACCAGCCCACACATGCGGGCCCCATGGGTACCCCACACCCAGGCCCCACACGCACAGTGCCACAACGTACAGTGCCAACCATACACAGGGACTGTAACCGTGCCCGCGACAGCCTCGGGACTTGGCACGAAGGGCTAAATACACGAGGATCGGCAAAGTCACGGCAAAAATAAAATAAAAATGCGGGAGTCGTCACCTAGTCTATTAAAATGGAAGACAAGGAAAACCATAAAAGAATCATTCAAATCACGCATATAAAAACCAATGGAAAAGGTCTTTGTAAACCAGAAATAGGTAAGGATCCCTGTTACGCACGAGGAAGGTGTTAGGCACCCTCGTGCGCCCGATAAATCGGTCTTTTATAGGTTTCTCATTTGCTTATGGAATGTTGGCTTTTCCAGCCTTTACTGTACGCCCGAGGGCGATATGCCATGCCATGCTAGGTGAGTGGTGTCTTATACTAAAATAAGAGTACATGGAGTGCAGGGTGTGTCCTAATGCTCAGAAGTATCGCTCATATATCGGGTCAAGTGTCGATACAAAGATATTGCATAAATAAGATCAGAGATCTAAGTATTTTGAGTGATTTTTCATCCTTGCTTTACTACATGCTATGTATGATCTAATAATGCACAAAAGATTTGAAAACAAAACTGAGTCTTCCTGGTATATCAAGGAAGAAAGCCAGAGAAAACTGAAAGCAAATCGAAGCTGAAAATCATGCTAAAAACCATGCGAAAACTTGCTGTGTGCTACTGAAAACACGCTGAGGCACCTGTTAGGTGCGCCTATGTGCTCCTCTGTGGGCCAGAAAGATGTGCCAAAGAGAAAACAGAAATCCATGCAATGCAATATCACATGAGAATCCATTCTGGAAAAATATGCAATGTAAAATCCTTCGCAAGACTTGAAAAATATGCTTTAGAAGTAAAAGGAATGCTAGTATGAGAGGGCTTGTGGATCTTGTGCTGAAGGACTAGTAGTCTCACACATGGTCACCCTATTCATGCTAAATGAAAACATCAAGATTTAGCGAAGTCTCTGGATCATGGGCTGATGCATAAGGCTCTCCACGTAGGAGTAAAGTGCAACCAGCCTACCAGATCTTAGCCATGGACTGAATGATCAAAGAGTAAAGCAACTGAAAAGCAACAACACTTGAAACTGAAATCATGTATGCACGATCAGAGAATATCAAGGAATACCCACTGAAAGAGTCTGATTCAAAACTGTTCGGGAAACATGCAGATGGGGATGCAAAATAGGATGATTTATTCTCTGACCAGTCTCGTACACCAGGATGGTGCGCCAGAGTGGTGCTCTAATGTAGTGCGCCAGCTAGGTGCTCCAGAATGGTGCTCCCCAGAATATCTGAATCAGACTGCAGTCTGGTTCAGAATCTGGTCCAGATTTCAGAGATGAGTGATTTTCTTAACCAGATTAATTATGCAGATGATAAAAGACTGAAACATGATGAAACACTAACAAATGAATGTCTTTTATCATTTCATGCCAAATCATATCACATCATGGATTCATGGCTGAAAGCATTTGCATGGATCTTAAAGAATATGCATGAGAAAAATAAGCTCGACAGGACATACAAGTGGTGAATGCATCAAGAACATCTCTTTAGCATATCTTAGCATATATGCATGGATCATGGATCTTAGTGCAAAGAATTGGAGAAGAATAATAAAACCACTCTTAAGAACTACATGGTGCTGATTTTTAACATATGGATTGTGCATGCAAGGAATCTTGTACACGAAATCAACATTCTATCATAAAAAATCTCTTATATAACAGCAGAAATCAGATTTTATGTGAGGTTCAAAGCATGCTTTATCTTGGTGTAA
>JAMKQA010019257.1:0-13436 GCA_024699735.1 Posidonia australis
TTTTTGCATGATTTTTCATGTATATGGTTTTCCTTGTCTTCCATAATAGATTAGGTGGCGACTCCATTTGTTTTGTGTTTTTCGATGTGATTTTGCCGTCCGATTTCGCATTCATTTGCGGAATCTCCTCGCCGGCATGGTTACAGACATCTTGTGTAACTTATTTGGGTTATTAAAGACTTTATCAATGTTTTCACTTCTTATGTTTGTCTTGGTTAATTGATATTGATTATATATATTATCTATAGCTCAAAGGGGGGAGAGTTTTTCATAACATATCATAACTTTTCGATTATGCAAAAAAGGGGGAGAAATATTGTATATATGAAAATATCAATATCAACAATATATCATATGTTTAAAAATTCATAAGGGGAGCTTAGTTTAAGGGGAAGTTTATTGAAAATTCTTATCTTTTATGTTTAGAACTCATATTTGATATTTCGATTTTGTGATCATCAAAAAGGGAGAGATTGTTAGAAATATATTATGTTTTGATGATTACACTTGGACTAATGAATTTTTGTACATTTTCATAAGGTTGAAGAATTGTAATACTCGAGTCATGTAAACTCTATGTAATATGTTGTAAAATGAATATGTAAAGTTATACTTAGCAAATTGGTTGTAAAATAAAAGAAGAACTATTTCGACATACCAAACCAAATCGGTATACCGAATCAAGAAGAAACGGCACAAGCATCGGCGTTCCGAATCAAAGATGAAAGGATTAGAAACGACATACCAGAGGAAAATCGGCATAACGAATTAGGAAAAATCGACACAAGCAACGGAACTCCAAAAAGGAATGTGGAGAAAATGCTGAAGACAAAACGACGTATCGTACTTAAACAGTATACCGAATCAGGAAGATTCGGCATACCCAAATAATTCTGGCATACTAAATTGCCCGAGAGTTGTAGTTTGAAGACACAAATGGCATTCTAGAGGTCAAAACGGCATACCGATAGACTAGCCGTTTATGACCATTTTTATGGTCGTTAGGCACATCTTTTAGTGGTCCTTTAGCTATAAATAGGACCCCTATAAGCTATGATAGGACAGACGTCACATCAATCTACTTGTAACCCTTGATTATTGTGCTCAATCTTGTCCTACGTTTCTCTTCACAAGTCCATTGTTGTAATCTCAAATTAAAAGCACTCTGTGAAAGGGACTTCATCTGTTGTAAAGCTGCAAGAAGAAGCTCTAGCTTCTCGGGGTACGAGAAGTGGAAAGAGCAAGGCTTGGGTTGGTGGGATAGCCAACACAAGCAAGTGTTTATTCTAAAAGTATAAGGGAAAATCTCAAGAGAGTCTTGAGGAGTAGACTACGCTTGGGTTTGGCCGAACCACTATAAATTGCATGAGTATTCAATTTCTCTCATCTCCTTTCTGTGCATGAAAATAGTCTTACTTTCAAATCTATATGATTGTGTAATAGTTGCCTGTTTTAATTATTTAAGACACCTCATTTTGTTTAACTTGTAACTAAATTTGGGAAATTAAATATTTAAAATTAAAATTCTCTATTCACCTCTCTCTAGAGAAGCTACTCGATCCTACAAGGATGTTGTACAAGAGGATGCTGGACAGGATGCCGGACAGGATGCTGGACGGGAGACTAGACAGGATGAGTAGGTATGGGTCGGGTGAGTAGGCAAATGGGCGACCCAGAGTGCGCGGTCGACGGTGCAGCTGTACGCTCCGCCCTCGCAGTTAGTCGTATCATGTGGACTGCTGACTCGGAACCAGCACAACTCAAATGATAAAGATGAGTGGGGAAAGGCTCATCAACAATATGAATCAGATCAGAGAAGTCCACTACAAATGCCGTAGACCTAGAAGCAGAAAGGAAATATATTCCTAAGGTTCCAACGCCTACTGGGTTGTTATACACAGGCATGGGCTGGTTGATAATGTTGGGGTAGGCTGGTGGTGCTTGTGCACGTGGAGGTGGAGGTGGTGGTGCAGGTGCAGTGTGTGCCTCCTGGGTGTCGATGATGATGACCTTATGGTCAATCAAGTCCTGAATGGCATTCCGAAGAGCCATGCAATTATCCGTCGAGTGACCCACGCAGTAGTGGAAATTGCAGTGGAGGCTCGTGTTGTACCAACCCGGCAGAGGGTTCAGCAAGGGACGGACCTTTGGGAGTTTCAGGAGTGACACCACCTTGGGGAGGATGGCACTCAATGGCTCAACAAGTGGGGTGTACTTCCGTGTAGCACAATGAGGTTTTCTCTACCCTGGGTGGGGTCCTTGCCGGACCGGTGTCGTGGGATACACCGGCTGGGTGGTGGTGTGATCTATGGTGTGTGTGGTGCCTTAGGTGTAGGTGCATAGACTAACTGATTTGGGCCTGGTTGGTTCACCACATTGACGGGCATGGCGGGTCACCCTACCTACGCGACGGTAGGCTTGGGAGGATCCTGCCTCTTAGGGTAACTCGTGCCAGCACCGTTACGAGTGTTGTTGCTCGCATGGTGATCCGGGGACACAGCTTGTTTGGCAAAAGTGGCGAGTGCTGGAAAGCTACCACTGCGGAGGGAGCTCTCTACACACGTAACTACCCAAATCAAAGATGGGAAGGTGGTGATAGGCTGAATGCTCAACAAAGCCCCAACATCTGGTTGTGCACCTCGAATAATGATTTCGATAGACTCCTCGTCGGAGGGTCTATCTCTCACTTGTGATGCAAAGGGGCACCAGCGGCCGATGTACTCCCCAAACGGCTTGTAGGGTTTCTGCCTCATGGCGCCAAGGTCCTCCCTCTTTGGGACCAAGTCGAAATTAACTGCATATTAATCCATGAACGCCTGCAAATGGTTGTTCCAAGTCTTGACCGAGTAGCCTGGAGCTGAGTCAGATCTCCGTAATATGCCTTAAGATGTGAAACGGGGCAACCCTTACCATTGTACTTTTCAAAGTCCAGGATCTAGAAATACGGTGGGAGTGCTGCCTCTAGGAAATAACAGAGGTCCCGGAATCCGTAGGGTTGGCGGTTGCCTCCCCGCACTTGTCGAAGTGCTCTCTCTAGGTCACCCACCCTGGTGTGGAGGGTATTTGGAGCTACTACAGATGAGGGTGATGCAGTAGGAGGAACGACCACATATGTTGTGTGGGTCGCACGTAAGTGCTCCTCCAGGTCCACCATCATGCCACCTGGTGCTACGGCATGATGGCCAGCATATCCGTACATAAGTACTGGATGCAGATGTGAGAATGAAGGTGCCTGAACCTGATGGTGTGTGAGAGGAGGATGAGTGGAGTGGAGAGTTGTGTGGCAGTGGGTGCTGAGTGTAGGAGCAACAGCTGCTGCAGTGGTACGGCGCCAGGCTGCAGGCTCTGTGGATGCTGTACTCCAGCCAACTCGAGGGGCTAGCCACCAGACATTGGAGTAGAATGTTGTGTAGTGAGGTGGTGTGTCTAAAGCAGTGGTGTCACACCTAACGTGGGTGTAGTATGGAGCTCGGGTGAGGGCTAAGGTGGTGGTGTCGATGCCTGGAACACCGGAGCAGGCTGCCGGGGAGCCTCAAGAACAGTGGGATCTATAGTAGACTGGATAGTAAAGGCCATGCCCTTGATCTTCTAGGCGAGAGCCAATAGATATTCTACCTGTGCGGTAGGAGACCCCTCAGGGATGGTGAGGGATGGCACAATCAAAGGTTCAGAGGTCAAAGATGAGATGGACACAGGTTGCCCTGGAGGCAAGGAACCTGCAAGGGATGTTGCCACAGTAGGCTGAGTACTAAAGGAGAAAGAACCCTAAGGAAGTGAGGCTGTCAGTGATACATCTGGAATCTGAGCAGGGGTCACTGAGATAGACTCAGTGCCTAGCTCCAAACTGGCCAAGGTCAGTTGATGTCCTACGAGATAGGGGACAAAACCTCTGTGATGCACGAAAGGGACAAAGTGAACAGTTGAAGACACAACAAGGGTAGGAGGGACCGAAAATGGAGTGCCCTCCTGAGTGACAGTGGTGGACAGAGACTCGCTGGTGCACTGGGCCATGGCTAACCAGGAATGGGTGAGAACCGGACTACGGTGGCAAACAAGGGGATGAATCCTAGGACGAGCTATCGTCAAAGTGACGAATAACTCGGAAAAGATGATCAGCAACGAAGCGTCGCAAACAAGGGAGTCAAGGCAAGAACGCTATAGCAATGGCTGAGGAACTCATGCTCAACCTCGAAAAAAGAAGACTACTGGTGTTAAAACCAGCAACAAGATGCAGTTGTTGTAGTGGCATGAATGGCATTCATGCACATGGATGCAACTAACATTCTCTCCCTCAACAACTAAGTGTTTCCTAAAAGGCCATCTACTCCGGGATCACACATGGATAAATAGGTCTTCGACTCAGGCTAGAAAGTAAAGGTCCCTGTTCTAAATCCTGGCCAAAGCGCACAACCAGTGAATGGGTGGTGCGTTGGTGGCCTCATCTCCTACAGTAGCATGGAGCTGTACCTTTTACTAACATCGACACGATCCCGAACAAGAGGGACAAACTAGCAACACGTCCTACACCAAAGCTATAGAAAGGGCGACTAGAATTGTCCTTCGCAGACTGTAGGTGGACTCTGGGGAGAAGATGCATGCCCTATATAATCAATCATGCAATATGCTTTTGTGTCTTTTACTTGCATTTTATTAACCAGGGGGAAGAATTTGATTTGGTCTCTAGTTTTGCCTTATTAATTGTTTCTCTGAGTTTGTGTGCTTTATTTTAACCAGAAGGGGGAAACAAACATGTCTCTACTCTCCTAGGCATGTCAAAGCGAAAAGGGGAAGAAAACACACAAGTAAGGCAAACAAGCAAGCAACCAACAAGCAAAAGGCATGATCATGGCATGTGCAACTGTCGTGGCATCATGATTGTGAAAAGAAAACATCCATCACACCAAAAGGCAAGATATATAGCATGTGTGTGCAGTGACAGAGCAAATGTGTAAAAGAAAGTGTGAAAGGCACACTAAGTAAGCAAACAATCACAAGCAAGGCAAACAAACAAGTTTGTGAAGCCAAAGCCTCAGATAACAAGCAAAAAGACTAACCTAAAAGTCGGAATCAAGTACTCCTCAACGAAGTCACCAGTTCTGTAACCATGCCCTCCCGAGGATCCGGTGTGGAGTCGCACTAGAGGGAGCAGGCCACAGTCATGCCAAGATGGCGAAGGTGTAGGATAGGATAAAAACGAAAAGAAAAGGAGTCGCCACCTAGTCTTTTAAGGGAAAAATGAGGAAAACCACAAACACATCACAAAAGATGAATGCAAGAGATGCAAATGTGAAGGCCTGATGTCTTCAAACCAGAGGATGGGTAAGGATTCCTATTACGCACGGGGAAGGTGTTAGGCACCCCCGTACGTCCGAGAAACTCGGTCTTTCTAGTCCAATTCGCTTACTAAAGCCTGAATGAATGTTTGCTAAGCCTAGATTGTGATTTAATCATACTAATATGAATGCCAAGTCGAGACTAGATGGATGTGCAAGATGGTATGCGAAAACTGCGAAGAAATCCACATGAAATATCGAAATCACATGAAATAACAAGGGTTTTGGTGAGAATGGCTTGGAAAGTCATACAAACCTCAAGAGAATCAAAAATACAACCAACTCAACTCATTAGAATCATAGAAAACATCACGGGAATCAAGACGGAAAAATTGCGAAGAAGTCCATGCAAAATGGGCAAACTATGACATGTGAAGAAATTCACATAAAATGACGATGTTTTTGGAAAGAATGTTATAGAAAATCACATTGATATCAAAATGATCGAGAGTGGGGTCAACCCGTGTCATTGGAATCAGGGAAAAGGTCGCGAAAATCAAAAAAGGAAAATAATCTATGATTAGGCCAATGTGGGCCTTTCAGTCAGTTAGTGTATGCCCTCAAGCAATGAAATCAAAATCAAATCGAACAAAATCCAAAATGTAGGAGTAAAGGAAATCAAGTCGAATGTCGGGTGAAGGACTTTGAGAATGAAACAAGGAACAAATCCACGGAAAACCACATGAGATGCTCACTCGCTCGAAAAGGATGGGACAATGTGCAAATGTGACAAAAGCTATGCAAAATGCGTGAATATATACCTAAATGTGTAAAAGTTATGCATGACTTAATGCATGAACTAACATGTAGGTGCATGAATTGGTGGCACCGGGGCAATTTGGTCATTTCATTGGTCAGATGTGATAAATGCATGTATGGGGATGATGCATGGTCTGAGATATGCCAAAATGTATGCGAAATGTCAAGAAAATGTTATTTGCAAGAAAAAACGAAAAGGACAAGGTCTTAAAAACAATAAAGTGGTGTAATCACAGTAAAGGACAAGTGCAAGGACCAAAATACAAAATTTACAAAAAGGGTGAAAACCTGGATCAAAATATATTCAATGACTTGTATTCTAATGTGTAGATGATGGATCACATGAAAATGTAGCACTGAGATGTGTGAGAATTGTACCTTGGTAATTTCCTGAAAACTCAAGGTCTAATGTGCAAAATTCACACATAAGTGCAAATGTGACTGAAATATGAAACTAAAGATCAATTTACAGTGCAAACATGATTTTTAAATGAAATCTATGACTAAATGCAAAATATGAAATACAATAAGTGGAAAATATCAAAAAATACATGAGAAAACAATTAAAATCCTAAATGATGGATTTGAAATTAGTCTAAGGGTCTAGATGCAAATTTTCTATGCTCAGGGACTATATGCTGTGAATCTAGGGACTTACATGCAAAATTTCAGGGCCTAAATGTGATAAAAATTGAATTATTATGATGATCAGTGTGATTATGAAGATTCTCAGGGTTCAGAATGCAAATTTTACAAAGAAAACTCATTTTTAAAAGTCCTAAGGGCTCAGTGCAAAACTTCAGGACTTAATTGCAAAGAAAATATGATCTCAGGGACCTAAATGTGATAAAACATGCATGAATAGAACTGAAAATGGAATTAAAAGTAAATAGGATAAAATATACAATATTTACAATGCAAATTTAAAAAAAGACAACATAGGGGTCAAACAATAAATTCCAGGGACTTAATTGCAAAGAAAACATGAATGCAAGGGTTTAAACGTGAGAAAACACATATTTACAGGACTAAGAATGAAATTAAAATGAAATAAGGTAAAGAATGCAATATTTACAGTAAAACTAAAGAAATGCAGTTTAAATTGAAAATACAGGGGCCAAAGAGAAAAACTTCCAGGATCTAATTGTAACATTTAAACAAATCAAAGGACTTTTAAATAAAACCTAAAAAACTAACAGTCACCACCGACGATTCGAAGACCGTCGACGACGACGGCCTGGGAGGCTCATCTGAGCCCTCCCGACGGCTGATCGGCGATCTAATGGGTTGAGAAGTTGGAGGAGGAGATAGGGGGAAGATTCGACGGCGTCGATCGAACCCTCGACGGCTAGAACGCGCCATCAATCCCCCCCGTCTGCATTCTTCTCCGGTGAAGGGGGCTTCCACTGCAGCACTTCTCGAGGCGGTGGCTTGGCACGACGGTGATCGCGGAAGCTTCGAGGCAGCACAGCGAGGCTCTAGGGAGTCACAGGTGAGGCTGTAACAGCCTGGGGTGCTTCCCCCTTCGTGGGCTTCGACGGGACGGACTGCCGACATTGAGGAAGGTGTCGCCGCGGCGAAGGCGGTCCAGTAGAGATCGAAGGGTCTTTGGAGGGCCGTAGGGGAGCTTCCGGTGGTGGTGGTCTGGAGCTGGCATGATTGGAGCATCCCAGAAGATTCCACAATGGAGGAGGTCGATGGCGGAGCAACAGCGATGCTTTCAGGTGTTGGAGGGCCCTCCCCTGAGTGATAGGAACGCAGGGAGGAGGAGGAGGAGGAAGGGGGAGAGAAGAAGGAAAGGCCCATGGGGCCTTGCTAGGACCTAGGAAGCCCGAGGCCTCGCTTGTGGTGGTGAACCAACTACTGGAGGTGGGGGAAGGTGGCGAACAAGGTGTGTCTTCGTCGAGACTCAATCCAAGGTGCTATAAAGGGGCCTAACGTGGCTAAAGGAAGAAGATACGAATTAAGGAGGGCTTACTTGGCTAGAGGCTGCTGTTTCTCCCGACGAGGGTCGACGACAGCGCTCTGGTTGCGACTCCAGCGATGGTTCAAGGGAGTCTCTGGGTTGTAAACGGTTTGGGGATAGGCTTCGGATGTAGGGGATTGATGGGTAGGCTCTGCTGGGTTCAATGGCTGGGAAAGGAGGGCTTCGAGAGGATAGCTTCCCTTTTTTCTGTCGGCGGTGAGAGGTCTCTTTTAAACTCCGGTGTAGCTCTCCCACGTCATCGATCCTTTTTCCAGCTGCTAAGCATCGTTGGATCGGGTGTGAGCTGGAGAAGGTCTAGTCGGGGATCCCACGGGAGGAGGATTGAGTGCCGGAGATCAAGAGATTGCTGCCGAAAATTTTGGGCCGGTCGCCGGAGATTAAAAGGGTCGTTGGAATTATTTTTTTTCTTTCCTAAAGTCTTTAATTGATGGAAATGGGGTATTGGGCCTATTTTTAGGCCTGCGAATTGGGCTTGTGTTTTAGGGTTTTTTTAGGTTTTGTTTTCTTTTTTTTTAGGTTATTTGTTTTTAGAATTTTATTTGAGTTTTGTGATTTTAATTAAATTTTTTATTTTGTTATTTAGGGTTTAATTAATTGGTTTTAAATTAGGGTTTTTGTGATTAAGGTTTAGGGATTTTAAGGTTTTATTTAACTTAGGTTTTTTTGTGATTTTAATTAAATTCTTTTGATTTTGTGATTTAAGGTTTAACAAATTGGTTTTAAATTAGGATTTTAATTATTTTAGGGTTTTTAGGATTTTAGGGTTTTAGGGTTTTGGATTTTAATTAGGGTTTTGAGTTTAATTAGGGTTTTTGGGTTTTAATTAAGGTTTTTAGTTTAATTAGGATTTTTGTGTTTTAATTAGAGTTTTGAGTTTAATTTAGGGGTTTTAGATTTTAATTAGGGTTTTTAGTTTAATTAGGGTTTTTGGATTTTAATTAAGGCTTTTAGTTTAATTATGGTTTTTGGATTTTAATTAGAGTTTTGAGTTAGGGTTTTTAGTTAAATTAAGTGATTTTAAATTAGGGTTTTTAGGGTTTTGAGTTTAATTTAGGGTTTTTCCCTTGAATTTAAATGGATTAAAGTGGTTTAAATGGATTTTATTTGATTTTGATTTTAATTAGGGTTTTCTCTTGATTAACTTGGATTTTAAGTGGTTTACATGGATTTTATTTGATTTTGTCTTTAATTAGGGTTTTCACTTGATTAGATTGGATTTTAAGTGGTTTAAATGGATTTTATTCGATTTTGACTTTAATTAGGGTTTTCACTTGATTAAATTGGATTTTAAGTGGATTTTGACTTTAATTAGGGTTTTCATTTGATTAATTAGGGTTTTCACTTGATTAATTTGGATTTTAAATGTTTTAAGTGGATTTTATTTAATTTTAGTTTAAATTGGAATTTTTATTTGATTAGTTTGGATTTTAAAAGTTTTTAGATGAATTTTAGTTGATTTTGATTCTTAATTATTGATTTTTACTAGAATTAGGTCGGAATGGGTTTGTGTGGGCCTGAATGGGCTTGTGGGTCTAGGTTGAGCTAGGGTTTAGGTGATCGCAACCAGAGCATCTTTCTGGAGGAGCCTGCTGTTAAGTGACTACAATATCAGGGTGCCTACAGCTGGTTTTAGTGCGATGGCGGCATCATGGAGCTAGGGAGGCCACGTGGGAACGTGAGGAAGCCATCCTAGCCCAGTACCTGTACCTTTACGCCTAACAATTTCAGGGGCGAAATCTTCTTTTAAGGTGGTTAGGACGTAACACCCATAAAATTTATTTTGTAATTATTTACATTTTATGAATTTTATTCCTAAACGGGTGTTACTGTTTTTGAGGCCCGTTGTGTGGATTTGTGCTTTTGGGCTTGGACCTCGTGGGTCGATTTTTGTCGCGTGTCCTTGTGCATTGTGGCACTGTGTGTGTGGGGCCCATGTTGTGGGTCGGTTGCTGTGGCTGGTGGTTGGGTGGAGTGGTCGTTGAGCTCGTGCGGGGTGCTGGTGGCCTAGGTGCGTAGGTGAGCACGCTCTCAGCTACTTCATGTGTAGGGCTTTATAAGTCGCCCGCACCGCACTCCTCCTGTAACACCAGTAAAATTCATTTTGTAATTATTTACATTTTATGAATTTTATTCTTGGACGGGTGTTACTATTCTGAGGCCCATTGTGTGGTTTTGTGCTTTTAGGCTTGGGCCTCGTGGTTGGCTTCTATTTGCATGTCCCTGTGCGTGGTTTGGCACTGTGCATTGTGGCATTGTGCTTGTGAGCCCAGGTGTGAGTCCGTATGGGGCCCACATTCATGGGTCATTGGTTGTGGCTGGTGGTTGGGCGGAGTGGTTGGTTGCTCGTGCGGTGTGCCGGTGGTTGAGACGTGCAGGTGAACACGCTCTCAGCTACTGCATGCACAGGCTTTATAAGCCGCATCGCACTCCTCCGTCACTCATCGCCATCTACTCCTTTCTTCTTCTTTCCTTCTCCTCCTCGGGCATGTCTCCCTCCTTCCCCACCTTTCCTTTCTTTCCTCCGCACTCTTCCTCCTCCACCCTCTTCTCCTTTTCCCCTTCTCTTTCCACTCATCTCCCCTATTTTTCCCCTACATCACGTGCCGAGAGAGAGAGAGATTGAGCGAGAGAAGCAGAGGGTTGCGATGGCTCGAGTGGCGCGTGAAGCTTGGGTGGAGCGTCCTTGGGGTTGTGGTGAGGCTGTGGTAGTCGGAATTCGCCGGAGTCGGCCGAAGATTGCCTGAGCTCGTTTTGAGATACGTATCTCCACCTCATGTAATAGAGAGCATGAAATTGGTAGAAAATGCTAGGGTTGCATGAAACATAGGTAAATTTACATTCCTAGAATTTATTGTGATTTTATGAGAATTTATGGTGAATTTATTGGCATTTATGACAGTTGGTGAGTTTTGGGTCATTTTGACCCTTCTACCTTTCTGATTTTATATCTTGATGCATAGTGAATGGATTTTAGTTTTGTTTGCTGGGATTTGGAGTAGACTCAAGGGTCTACATCTTATGTTTTATGCAAGATTTTTTGTGCTTGTTTAGCGGGTCTGATCGGAGGTCCCAGTTGGGGCAATTTTGGACGGTAGGGTTTGGGCTGTTTTCTGTTTTTCGTAGAATTCGACATACCAAACCATTTCGGTATGTCGTTTCTCTGTCAGATTAGGTCCTCTAGTTGAAATTCGGTTGTCCGATTTTGGACGGTCACCCGAATTAGGAGATTTCGGTCGACCGAACCAGTTTCAGTATACTGAATTTGGCTTGAGTGTTGACCGTTGACCTGATTCGATGGACCGATCCCGATCGACCTACCGAACCAGGGATTTTCGGCATACTGTACTTGTTTTTCGGCATGCCAATTCTGGGCCCAAACATGCTTATAAAATGTGTTTTCCAAGGGCTTTCTGGATTGCTGTGTTTTGCCCAATTGAGGAGAATTGTGGGCCGTCAGTGGTGGTCCCCTAGGACACCTAACGCGTTGCTTTGCCGAGGTTCTGGAAGAATTTTCAGAGATATGAAAATGGTTTTGGAAATGGATTTCAAAGAAATAGTTGGCCTACTTTGGAAAAATGTTTTCCTGATTTTCTATGTGTGGGCCGAGATAGTGTGGGACTGTGTCGTCGGGACCAGGGAATGTGACGACATTCTCGGGCGGTCGGGCGCGACTCCCTGGTTGAGGTCAGGGGCCGAGATACTTGAGACTGTGGAGCGTCAGGTCCTGAAGGTATGAGACTCCTTGACTGTCGTCTCAGGGCTAGGGTTGTGGTCCGCGGGTTGAGGTGTTTCGTGGCTTGATTGGGAGATATGATACTCCTGCTGTCGTTGTGAGCACTGAGGCTCGGGTGTCGTCGGGTGTGGAGGTATGACACTCCCACCTGAGCACCGTGTGTGGAGGACGTCATGAGGAGGCAGACCCTATGGTGTCCAGTGCGGGTGGGACACGTGCCCCATAGCTGGTAGCGTTCTAAGAGACAGAACAACCTTCCCAAGGAGGGGTTGGCTTTGTGAGGGTTCTCCAGGTGGGAGAATCGTGGGACGGTGATCGCTCCTGCATAGGGTGGCTTCATCGTGGCAGTGCAGAACACCGTGGTCGCTCCTCAGTGGACTACGTGTGGCCAGAGTTAGGTTGCCTGACGCTAGGCTTCCCGACTCACTATGTATGGTTTTGGCCATTGAGGGCCTTTGCTTGTGGCTTTGGGCTAGTAGCGCCCTGGTTGTAGTTTTGGCCGGTGTGGGCCTGGTTTATGAGGTTTTGAGAAAATGGTTTGTGAAATGAATTTAAAATGAAAGTTAATTATAGTTTTGTTTTCTGTGATTTTCCTTGGGGTGCGTGCTTGGTGACTTTTGCAGTTGCAGGCATGTAGACGTTTAGCGTAGTGCATATAGTCTGAAGTCTCTTAGCCGCACACACAGGTTCCTGGTAGTTAGATATTTACTGTTTGGCCTTTAATTTTCCCGTAATGTAATTGTTTTAAATTATTATGGAAAATTTTGGGCATGACACCTCCATCGCTCGTTGCCGTCTTATTTTTCTTCCTTCTTATCCTCCTCCTCGGGCGCACACCTCTTCTTCCCTTCCTTTCCCTTCCTCCTCACTCTTCTTCCTTCCCCACCCCTTCCTTCCTCACCCATCATCCCCATCCTTTCCTCCCTTGCTTCTCTTGTTTTGTGTGCCGACGAAGAGAGTGTGTGAGAGTGAGAGAGGCAGAGGCACTGTGAGGCTCGACGTCGGTGTGGCTAATGTCCTAGAGGTCGAGGGAGCTTCTGTGGACGTCGTGGTCGCTGGCGGGGGTCGGTGGCTAGCCGGAGGGCGCATTGGGTCGTCGAAGCTCGTTTCAGGTACGTATCCCCAATTTAATGTGTAGATATAGACACCCCGATTTTGAAGTCACTTGGCAGCAAACTCCTCCGATTGATGCTCTAGTCGAGACCACCAACATCCTAGCCCATATAGGTCCCAATCATACCCACACTAGCCCACTTGACCAAGTAAAACACTAAAACCCATTAAAAATCCACTGAAAAACAAAAAAACACTTAATCCAGCTAAAATCCACCTAAAATCCCACAAAACCTTAATAAAAAAACCCTAATCAATCAAATCTACTTAAAAATTAAACAAAAACTCTGACTTAAATAAAATCCAATCAAATACACCTAAAAATCAAACAAAAGCCCTAATTAATCAAATAAAAACCCAAATCCACTTAAAACCCACTTAAATCAACTTAAAATTCAATAAAACCCTAATTAATCAAATTTTTTAAACCTTAATCAAGTGAAAAGAAATTAAAATCCATTAAATAAGACAAAAACCCTAATTCAAACTTAACTTAAATTAAATCACTTAA
>JAMKQA010019258.1:0-13422 GCA_024699735.1 Posidonia australis
AATCTCAAGTGGGGAACTTGAGGAGTGGACTAAGCCGGGGTTGGCTGAACCACTATAATTCTTGGTGTCTTTGTGATTGAATGTTTGTATGCTAAATCTTAAGTACTTTCAGATTGCATAAATAATTACCAAGAGTTAATTAAAACGGGAAAATCTCTATTCACCCCCCCTCTAGAGAAGCTTTAGTATCCAACAGATTTAAGCATGTATGTGGAATGGTAATCCACATAAATGAGATAGAATATGTGGAATGATTTGATTGTGATTAAATGATGATTTTGTATGGTTTTGAGCATGAGACCCAATGAAAATGAGAATGCATGGTTTTACGTGATTCTTGGGCATGAGACCTGATGAAAGACGAGAATAAATGATTTGATGTGGTTTTTGGGCTTGAGACCCAATGGATGAAATGATGTGTGAAATGTGAAATAGAATACAGTTTTGAAAAGAAAACCCATATTTTTTGAAAAGAGAATGGCTATGTATTGCGGAGCTACGTTGGTTTGGTATCGACAATTTGGAAGGAGTATGAGACTTCGATGGAATCAATTATCAGACACGACCGTGGTTGCCGAGAGTTGAAACTGTACTAGTAGGGCCTAGGGGAAATGGCTGTCCTCAGATGTCCGGGTACGTAGGGCCGTCATGGAAAGATGTGCCTTCGTGTAAGTAAATAAACATGGAGACTGTTGGGCAGGGCAGTGTTATCCCGTATGGGGAGTTTCACTACGGCAGTGTAGTATGGCAGGGAAAAGGATATCCTCGTCGGCTGCTTGTGTACCCAGTTACCTCTGATCAAAATAACACTAATAAAAAAGAATGTGAATTATGTGGTTTTGAGTTAGAATCAGATTTGGTATTTTAACTTGAAGTTTTAACCAAATTCTAACAAATATTTGAAAGAAATTTGAGAAAGAAAATGATTTTGAAAGATCATAGTTTTGAATAGAGATTCCAAATATTTGAAAAAAGAAATGATGATTTGAATGAGTTTAAAGTCACATTTTGTAATAATCGAGATCTATGTTTACTCGCTATTTTATTGTGGTTTTTGTGTGTGGGGTGCGTACTTTGTGACTTAGATATCACTCACGCGTGTTTTGTTTGCTTATGTTTTTTGTTTTCAGGTGTAGGTTGGAATGCAATCCAGTCCCGATGCTTGAGTTTAGAGTCACTAACCGCACATAAATCTGGGGAGTTAGTCGTTGGTAGCTTTTAATTATTTTAATTATGCTTGTAATTGCTTAGTGATATTGTAGCTTAAATAACGCCTCCAGGGTGGAGGCGTTACATGATTCAACCAAGTTTTTGATTCATTATAATTTTTTTACTATCACATATTTTACATGTGATCTATAAGGGATGTAGCTCATTCAAGGTAAAATAAGCTCAATATCCACTAAGTTCACTTTGACTTAAAAATCAAATTTCAAATGATAGATCTTTATCTATCATTTAGAATAGTTATATACAATATTACAGGTAATTTAGAGACTTCTAGTATACTAATATTCTCATTTATATATTTGACAGATGATCATTTAAGGTTTTTTTATTATATCAATGGAAAAAAATTCTATAATATTGAAAAGGCTATTTGATAACACTAAAATTAAGAAACAATGTTATTTACACTAAAAAAATAGATCAAACTCATTTTAACAAAATGAACTGATCACCCCCATTCTGTTAGTTTGCCTACGGCTTCAAGTAGAAGAATATACAAGCTTTTCACATTTTTAATAGTCACTCACCTTACTCCATTAGCTTATATATCCATTGTTCCTTAGGTAAGAAGTAATTAAACTCTTTCAAGAAATCAACAAGAAAATTCAATAAAACTAAATTTTAAGAGCACAATGTGGTTGTTTGAGTGCATACAACTATGTCCAATTTTAATTTTTATTAGAATTCACCTCTGGATTGAATTATTATTCTACACGTTACATTTATTACATCATCATCTTATTGTCGTCATGTAACCTCAGGAGTGAAACAGGGTTAATAGTAGGCGTCTAAACTAAGGCCAATTAAGTTCTATAATACAATTGCCACTCTTTACTTAAATTTGTATTTTCTATTTCATGTCAGCTAACATAAAGATTTCTTGTCCAAGCAAACTCTTTTTGCAGTCAACTTGAAAAATTCAAGTACTTGGAAGAATAGACCTAGAAATTAGGACTGGGTAGCCCACAATCTGATGGCTAGGTGGATAGGACTGCAGGTCGAATCAAGACTAGGTGTTTTCTCCTGCATGTAGCTCAATACAACCTAATTTGGATCCGAACACGGCCCAACCATAATCCGAACTTGACACAAACACGACCCCGCCTGAGTTCGAATTTATAAACTAGTTTAGGTCAAAAATAAAAAACATGTAAATTTAAATATTAATATTAATTTTTAAGTTATGATAATTATTTTATAATATATTTTAATTATATAAAATAAAATATAAACATTCATTTTAAAAATAATATGTCCTATCTAACTAAACGGACGTCCATTTCTTCAAGAAAACCTTGTAACTAAGAAGTGAATGTTTGTTTTGTAGAATGGACGTGAGAATAGTACTCGCAATGCCAAATAATCACTGGTTAATCACCAAAACCTCTCAATTGAATAAAAAGGAATCTACAATTAATTCAAGAAGAATTTGTTTTGGGTTGTGTTCTGTTGGGATCTTTCCAAGTTGTTGCATGTCCTTTACCTTCCAAAGTATCTCCTTCATTATCGTTCGGGCTGAACCAAAGGCATGATGCATGTGAATGATAAAAAGTTAACAACTAGGATCTACTACCACTTGCTCTGAGTGCTCTTCCAGTAGGTTTCGGACAATTTCCTCACTTCTATTGGCTCTCCTTTCCTACATCCAACTTGCCATTTTCACGAAGTGACCGGAATTTTTTTTTCAAATTTACTAGGTGATGGGTCGTCATATTGAAGTTGGTACCAGAAAAAAAATTTCATGGACTCATCAAGAATTAAATCTACGTTGTGTGGACTTGGGTTTGGGTAATGACTAAAGAGAACCGTATCAGGCATCTAAAGCCATAGGAACCAACTACTACTATATAGAGGTCATACGTGCTACCTTTAATGTCATAAATCATCTGGTGAGTGTAAACTACCTACAGAGATTTTACAGTCATCTCTAATGTCCTACACTATTTAGTTATCCTGAACAAGGTGGTGAGTGAGTATATCAGGAGTTTAAGTGAGAGAATATCAGAATTGATGAATGGATCATATCAGAGTCGTTACGCGATGACAGTCTTATGGAATCACCATGGACAGGACCAGATTGTGTCTTTGTGTTTGCTTGAGGTTGAGTTTTTAACACTACACTTCATCCTTAAGTCCATAATAATACCCGAGTGGTTAATTTCCTAAAACGGAAAAAAGATATATTCACGCTTGTTATTGTCAAGAACTTGATTTTTTTTTTTCCACCTTAAATGCTAGAATTCCAAGTAATAAATCTTAGATTTCTCCTTCCTGAAGAAAAAAATGGCTGATTGTTTTTTAAAGATTTATGTGCATTGGGACAAAGGCAACAAGAAGGGAAAGGGCAAAAAATAGAATGTCTACGTATAAATAAGATCTGTCAGACTGACCATCACTATCCCACCTGGATGACGGAATATAAATTTATGTACTCGTGTATAAACGCTGATCCCGGCCAATCTCTTAGCAAATAATGTAAATGCAAACACCAGTACGTCGGTCCAGACCACGTGGACACTAATCATGGAAGTAAATAGTACGTGGTACAGCTTAAATCATACCCACATGGTCTGGACGTACTGCTGTTTTGAATTTGCATTATTTTCTAAGAGATTGGATCAGCGTTTATACACAAGTACATAAATTTATATTCCGTCGTTCATTGAAAATTTAACATCCATTGAAATCTTTGTTTTGGCAAAATTTCATTTAATCGATTCATTGAGTATATCTTAAATTTCAAGTTATGATACATTCATTCTACTTACTTACGTGATTTTTGAAGATGTGTTCGTTAAAGATTAATAGAACAGTTCTAAATAAAATGTTTGGTTTCGCACAATTAAGATTTTTCTATGCTTTTATATTTGATTTTAAATTTGAATCTAAAGATTGCCATGGATTCGTGAAATGATATGATTATTTCTCTTATACTATCCTTTTATATCTGACTTCAAATTTGAATCTAAGAGTTGTGTTAGATTCGTGAAAATGTAAGATTGTTTATCTTATATATATAAGTCATATGTATTAGGGTAAATAGACTTGAACAAGAGATCAAAGAAACTAGCACGCGTATTATGCAATCGTTATCTCTCTTAGGTGTGTTATATTTCTAATCTTTACTTTTTCTTCTTGGAAGATTGTAACGATCTAGTTTTAAAAGTGGCGTCTTAGTCAAATATTTTAATGGAGTTTTAGGCCGTTAGACGTTGGATCCCCTGCGTTTAGTGGGAAACGCAGTTTTTACAATGTCTAACACCTGGATTAGTGGGTTTCTAGCCTTTTTGGTGTAGTGTGGTTCAGGTATGGTGTCGATCCTCGTGGGAGTTTTGAAGGTTCACTCTGCGCTATGGTGGCGAATCTCATGTGGACGTGGAAGGTCACGTGGTCTGGTTTCGTACTTACGGCTTCATTTCTTTCCTTTCCTCCTTTCTCTTTCCTTTCCTTCTTCCTTTTCTCTTCCTCGAGCCCCACCCTTTCCTCTTCTTCTTCTCCTTCTTCTCCTACCAAGCATGGGAGAGGGAGACAAAGAGAGAGAGGTGGCAAGAGGAAGAGAGGGCTGAGTGAGAGAGAGAAAGATGACCAGAGAAGGAAGGATGCAGCCGCCACCATGTTGCTGTCGCCGCGTGGAGGAGAGGAGCAGGTTGTGGAGGTGGAGGAGTGTCATCGTCCGCCGTTCGTCGCTTGTCGCCGTCGTGTCTTCGATGGAGGTACACATCCCATAAATTTTCTTTTGGTTCCAAATTTGTACCATGGGTGCATGATAGTGTGTTGGTAATTGTAGTAATTTTATTAGAATTTATTGTACATTTGTTGGTCATTTATGACCATATTTATGGTTTGTGGTGAATAATACTTCTTTTGTGTTTTCTATTGATTTTTTGATATCCACTTGGTGAATCTCGGTGTTGCTTGTTTGGTTTGGAAGATCTCATCGAGATCTTCATTTTGATATATTGTTTGCATGGTTTGGATTGGTGGTTTGTAGGATTGGGCTTTGAGTCTCATTTAATTTGGGGTGTCCTACAGTCACCTGATTTGGCATGCCAAATTATTTTGGTATGCCGTTTTTGTTACAGATTGTCCCCTTGACCCTTGTTTCAATCGTCCGAATTCGTTCAGTTTGCCATTCTGGAAGTCTTGAGTGTTGACAGAATTCCTAGTTCGTTCGATTGAACGTTTTCGGTTTGCCGAATCAGAGGTTTTTGATCGACCGAGTGGTTTTTCAGTTTGTTGATCTGGTGCCTTGAGCCCAAGTTTGATCGATTGTTCCATTTCTGTCTCTCGATCCAGGTCTTGATTCTGTATTAAGATGTTTTATGTTTTGATTAATATATATACATATATTGGTATATATATATATATATATATATATAAATCTTGAGAGATAAATATAATGGCATAAATGATTAAGATAATCATTAGAATACTCTAGGATTTGCCTAAAACGAATTAGCAAGATTCCACCTTAGGTGTGGATTGAATAAAAGATAAAATGATTTAGAAATAATAGGTTTTTTTTTCCAGCTGGTTTAGACTGAACTTTAGGGATAATGATAACATCTCTAGATTTAGAATTTGTATGATTTTGTGTGTGATGCACTGAATGAAGTATTCAGTAGCACTGTTCCAGGTGTTTGAGCCGACCTGGTTGTACTCCTGAAGGACACAAGCCAGTAGGTGTCTTACACTTGGTGCCAGAGCGTATGGTTCCGATTGTGTTTACTTTGCTGTGGTATCGTCTGGGTGGATTTGACACTTAGAGAACGTTTTTGTTGGTGTTTTCTTTGATTGTGGTCGTGGATTGAGTATGGTACTCTTGAACCTAGACGTTCTCAAGGTATTTTTGCCTGAACCTGACAGGAAAACTATCGAGGATATGTTTTGTTTGTAGTTTCTCGGCCTTTGAAGTGCCATTCATTTAACAAAAGATTCTATACATCACGAAAGAGCAAAGTACATTGATGTCAAGTACCATTTCATCCGAAAGATGATAGCTCAACGTGCTATTGTCGTGAAAAATATTAGTACAAAAGACAACCTAGCTGACATGACGACAAAGTCATTGCCAATTGTCAAGTTCGATCTCTATTCAAACTTGGTTAGACTTTACTTCGACCAATACAGTGATATTTAGGAGATAGAGAGAGATGAGCTCATATTATAATATTTCACGAGATTGTGAGTCAATGTAGAGTTTATTACACTTTTATTTTTTTCTAAAATTAAAGTTAAGGTAAAAATTTGTTGAATATGTCCTGAATTCTAAGTTCTAATGCACCTATTCTACCTACATAATTTTTAAAAACATGTTCATTGAAGAATAACATAGTAATCCAAAATAGGATGTCTAGTTTCGCAGAATCCAAATTTTCTTATTCTTTTATGTTGAACTTCAAATTTAAATCTAAGGATTGTTTTAAATTCATGAAAATGTATAATATTATTTCCCTTATATATATGAATCATACGTATTAAGTTAAAATAGACTTGAACAATAGATTAAAAAGACTAACGTAGGTATTGTGTCGTCGTTGTTTATCTTAAGTGTATTGGATTTTTAGGGTTTACTTCTTACTTTTGAAAGATTTTCTTTCTCTGTTGTACTATTTTGACTATATATTGTGATTTTTCATCTTCCTCCACTTATAGGTGTAGGTTAACTCCGAATCACGTAAATCTTTTTGTATTTGATATTATTTATTTTCTTATTTATCTTCTTTGTGTATTTTTACAAATTCTACATATGTGTACACATATTCTTCAACACGGTTGACGAAAGTAGGAGACATTGATGATTTTAACATGTTTTTTGTTAAAAAAAGAAAAGAAAAAAAGAGTTGGATCTTACAAGGAATGAGACATGTAGCCAAGGAAAGGGACGGATGAATTTCCCGTTTATAACCGAACCATCTGCTGCACCAAAACCTATATTTGAAATGATTAAACGCACATGAAAGTTTTTCTTTTCAAATGATAGTAGTAAGTAGTTGAGAGCATGATTCAAATCCTGGTGAAGGCAATAGAATTACAAGATTCACTTTGACAATTTCCAGTTTCCACCAATGGAGTCCCTTAAACGTTTTTTTTTTTTTGGTTATCGGTTTAAATTAATTTTTTTGAATTCTCTTGGATTCGAATTCAAGGAGCGTGACGAATTTTATCTTCTTCAAATTACTCTTGTGGAAAGAAACCTTAATTTATACCAAGTTGGACGAGAAAACTTACACACATGCACTAGCGAAAAAAGAAGATCCACAAAGAGGTTCAGATAATCATGTACTTGGGCGAGTGACACGTACGTACTGCAACAGTATACCTGCAACATTTGATTTGCCTTGAAGAGTTGCACGGTGTTCTCGATCTGTCCTGGAGAGTGTGTTGTGACAATACAAATGCAGAAAGTCCTCTCATAATTTCACAATGAATGGTATCAAACTTGGACATACAAGGCCCACGCACGCAATACCATTTTCACTCCGAAGGCTTTCGGTCACACCGCCGGAAAACCATCTCTCGGCTTCTGAGCTGCTCGGCAATGATCGAAGCAGACTCGGCTACCGGAATCCAACTCCGTAATGACCTTTTAACAACAGCAACAGAACAATCTTTCCATCATGTGGTCGCATCCAAGGAGAACATAAAGCTAGAACTAAACACATCATACTCTCCATTCTTCGTGGATATCATTTTCTTTTTGTCCATCCATGTGCGTTTACTTTAGTATATGTACCTTGATTAGGGTTTGTCTGCCACTTAAACACTTCTCCCCCCACAGGCAGACTTGATAGAAGAGAATTTCCCATCAAGTTTTGTATGAGATCCAACCGATCAAGACAACTTACACATGTCAATGTAAAGATCAATAATGAAGAGGTACTGCAGGTCACTTACAGCTGTCACTGACACAATGATTAAGCAACGATAAAAGATGCAAGACTTGTTGTGTTAGATTAATCGTGTTATTGTATTTATTATTTTTTTAATAATATTGTTTATATTTTAAAGAAAAATTATATTTAATTATTAATAATATAATAACTTTAAACAAGTATAATAAAATATATTTTTATTTAATTTGTAGGAATATGCTTAGTAATCCATTAATAATATAATAACTTTAAACGAGTATAATAAAATGTATCTTTATTCAATTCGTAAGAATATATTTAGTAATCCATTATTAATGTTGAATGTAATTACTGAATTCAATTCTAATCATGTTAAATCAGATAGTGATCGTATAAAAATAAAGTTATATTCATTAACTATAAATTATATAAATATTTTAAAATAATTACTTGATTTTATTATACTATCCTGTTGTATCATCACATCATGTCATTTCATATAATCTCTATCGTACCAAAATTAAATGGTCTTCAAGAAGCAACATATACTGATATGTACGGGTGAACCAAGGCTTGGGTTCACTCTATGTTGCACGTAGTAGTGGTTCTTTCAGGGATTAAAATTCAGTAGAAAAGAATCTTTAGAGATAAGTGAGTGTTGCGAATGGGACGTAAAATACTGAGTACTGTTGACTCTATAGAGATAGGTATTGTTGACTGCTTTGCATCTTCAAAGCTTATATAGACAAGTGGATTTCAAACTCTTGTGGAGGACGGTCTTTCTTCTTTCAATGTATCTGTGGGCAATACATTCTTGCTTATCACGTGAGTGGTGGGCTTTCCGTTTTCTCTCCCCGAGTGACATTTGTTATGCCTTTTTTCATTTGTCATTTATGCAGGAGATCTACCTACAACTTGACAAGCAGCCAGGGCTCGTCCTTGGCCAAATTCCTTGGAAAAGTCTCACATGACAAAATAAATGTAGAACCCTAGCCGTCACTCTCCTGTTCTCTTCTGTCACGTCACTTCCTTCGATTGGGTCGTCTTCAAGGCAAAGCTTTTGGAGGAGGATGAACCTCCTGTAGCTCCGATCTGTAAAGAGCACAACCGATCAGCGAGACTTGGTCCCCCCTGTCCACACCTTCTTCCTCACAGGTAAGTCGTTCTGGGAAGAACCCCTCTTCCCTCCCTTCTCCTGTCGTGTAAAAAAAGCCTCCACGGTAGATCGCCCCCTTTTGAGGAAGTCAAGTTCTTATTCTTGGCTATCTCGTCGGGTTTTGCCCTTACTGGGCCGATCCTTGCATTTTTTCTTTGAACTCAGTTCTCTAATGACTCTGATCTACGATAGCTCTTTGTCTTACATTCCCTCTGTGTATAATATTGCTATGACTGTGGATTGTTTTATGTATATCAAAGAGTTATTTTTTAGTTGGTTAACTTATTTGGATCATTGCCATCTGCATTCAGATCTGGTTTTTCTTTTTACCTATCGGAGAAATCTCCCATTCTCCGTTTCATTTTATGAGGCTCCTAGCCCTGATTATCTCGCCGTCGTACCTTCGACTGAGGCCCTAAACCCAACTCTAAACTCCGGCGAACTTGCTCCTCGCAAGGGTTTTGTGGATCAGCCTTCGCTTCCTGTTGCGCTGTCTGATGGCCTCTCTCCAGCAGGTCCTTGTACTTACCTAGAGATTTTTTTCCTCTCCTTCTGACCCCACGATTAACTCCACATCGTCGGTCGGTGGTTTCCCTTTTGTGGGCGACCGTCGGACAACCTTTCCCTTCGCCTCCTCGAGGGAGACGACAGGTCAGTAGTCTTCTCGAGACTCTGACAGCTCCACTATCTCCTCAGAGTCTGTCTCGAGCTCTGTGTGGGATTTTTCTCTTTTCCAATTACCATTTCATGTGCGGGATTACATTAATACCCCCCTAATTACGTACAGGCTCAGAACTTAACTGACTCTCCTATTCAGTCGTGCATTAATAAGGATCTCATTAATATGCACATTAGAGATAATTAAGAGGCTGATTTGGCACGTTTTGGTCGTAACCCAGTAACTTGTGTTCAAGAAGGATTGTACCATCACATTAATGCCTTTGGGGAGTTCTCTGACAACGCCAATTCGAATCACCGCCCTACCACGTCCAACATTTATAGCTAGGCGGTAACGTGTACAGACCCTCAACTTTCACCTCCTTTCTCTCGCCATTGTAATATTGGCTTGGGATTGCCTCTGGCATACATCTCTGACAGCGAGATTTGCCCTAACAAATCCGATTCACCTACTACTTCTCTTCCTCTTGGTTCGCGCTTCGCTGCTTTAGCTTCTCCTATCCCAACCACTATTGCTTCTGCAAGCCTTCGCAGCGACGTTGTACACCCTCGGGAAGACTCCGTTACTGAAGGGTGGACCGCCGTGAATCGTAGGAGGGCCACTTCGCCTCTGGTATCTTACTGTCGAGCCTCAAGTCGTTGTTTTTCTTGCGGGCTCTGAGGTTATACTCGTAGCACCTGTAGATATTCTGGACATTGTTTTAAATGCCTTTCTCCTTCTTATTCTGTGGCGATTTGTAAATTTTTTCAAGCTCAGGACTCTCCCTCTCCCCTGGGTCCAACCATGACAGGTCTCTCCCCTCACAACCCCACCATTATCCCTCCCTCGGAAGCTACTTGTGATCTCCTTCTCTCCCTCTCCTATTGTGCCCTTGTCTCTACACACTCCACCCACCTAACCAAGGAGCTTCTCGAACATCACATAGCCACAAATTGGCCCCCTACCTCTGGGGTGGAAGTCAAGGACTCCTCCTCAGGCAAGTTCCTTCTTAAGTTTCCATCCCCAAAACTCAAAAATGATACTCTTAATCTGTACGACTCCTCTCTACAATCTCTGTCCGCTTCCTTCATTCACTGGACCCCCCAATCCAACGTGGTTTTCACTCTAAGAGAGGAAGGAGTTTGGATCAAATTAGAAGGCATTCCCCATCACCTATGGAACGTGGACGTCTTCCACATCATGGTCGTCGAGTTTGCTGATCATTTAGAAGTTGACCTTTCTATTGATCATGTCAAACAACAAGGTTTTGCCCGCCTTAGAACTAAGATTCATCATGGTAAAGACTTACCTGACTCCCGATTCTTTGCTTTCAGCAGAGTAGTCTACCCCATTAAGTACAGTCGGAGTTGGGATATTTGTTCTCCCTCTCCCTCCAACCATCTCCCTTCTCCAGCTTGACCCTCTCAACCTGCCCCGGTCTCGACTCAAAGAGGTCTTCATCCCATTAGGAAGACTTTCAAAAACTCTAAGGGTTGGCGAGGAGCCAAAAGTGGTAAAGTCCCTAGATCTGGAAAGAATGTATGGACCAGATCTTCCTCCTTACCACAACTTCATGTCCCATCTGCTAACACTGCTGGCCTCCTTCCTACCCCTTCATCTTCTGAAGGACTTTACAACGCCTCTCCCTCCCTCTCCTCTGATACTACCAACTCCCACGAAAATGATTCTCTTACATCTCTGGACACTTCCAAATATGTAGAAGTTGAGGTACGAGCCAGGAAAATATCTATGGTTAAATTCAAAAAAATCATGGCACTCTATGATTGTTTGGAGAAGGACGATCTGGACAGTACCCCTCTAGAGATACCCTCCTCCCATCTAAGCACTCATGTGCATGCCCCAAGTAATAGCCAGCTACACTCTCTTTTAGACTCTGAACAGTGAAATTTGAGATCTTTGAGAAATAATGTTTTTGATACCTCAGAATCTCCTAAGGGTTCTTCCGATAATTTAGAAGTAGACCCCTTGCACTAGGATTTTTACCAACACTTTCAATCCTTCAGTGATAATATTGGTATCTCTCTTAGATCAACTACACTTGCAAAAAGTTTTTTTAATCAAGTCAGGAAAGACCAGAATAAAATTCCCATCTCCTTGGATGACATTCCTATTTCCCATGAGAGGATTATTCCTTCTCGTTTCTCCCTTTATTCTCAATGATTATAGCAGCTTGGAACATCAGGGGATTAGGTTCTAGTGCTAAATCTAGAGTTGTTTGTAATTTAATAAGATCCAACAAATGAGATCTAATCATCATAACTGAAACCAAAAAGGAATCCTTCTCTCAAGGTTCCCTTACATCACTAGGGGGTAGGAAAATTACCTCTTTGTCATACCTACCCTCTGTTGGAGCATCAGGAGGCATATTGATTGGTTGGGATGCCAATATTTTTGACATAAAAGCTCAGTTATCTGGCACCTATTGCTTGTCCTTACATTTTAAAACTTTTGAAGATGGATTTGAATGATGGCTTACAGGGGTTTATGGTCCTTGTGATGCACATCTTAAGCCTGATTTTCTTGAGGAATTTCATACCCTCAGTCAAGTGATTAACAATAATTGGGTTATTGGAGGGGACTTCAATTTTATTAGATTCACCTACACTACAAGAAAATCAACATTTAGCGAGGACATTCTTCCTCGCAAAGTCCTCGCTAAGTCCTCGCAACATCCTCGTTAGATAGTTTAACGAGGACTTTGCGAGGAATAATTATCCTCGTAGCTACGTAACTCGCTAAATCAATATTGCGAGAATATGTCCTTGCAATGTGCTCGTGTAAATTTAGCGAGGAAATTACGAGGAAATATTTCCTCGTAATGTCCCGCCATATCCTCGTAACTTTTCGGTAAGTGCTCGCTAAATATAATGCGATTGTATGGTCGTTCCAGTTTTAGCGAGGACATTTCTTCGCAAAGTGCTCGCTAAATATGATTATTTTTGCCAGGAAATGTCCTTACTATGTCCTCGCTATGTCCTCGCTAATACTGGGCAGTAAAAAAAAATAAAACAATACATTATAGAATTAACATTCAAATACCTGTTACAATGACATTCAAATACATTCACCACATATACAGATTTCATAAAAAAAAATTCATTCCATTATACATCATAAGATTTTACACATTCAAAGTTTTTACAAAAAAGTAGCTAATATAACATTGAAATATCTTAATACAAGTAGATAAATATAATAAAGTAGCTAACACAAAACAATATATTACATATCACTTTCTTCGGGAACCAACTTGCTTTCCTTTACTTTTTGAGGATGATACATGGATGAAGCGACGACGACGTCTATACTCCTCGAAATCATCCTCATCAACACTTGCCAAATATTCTTCTTGCTCGTCGGTATATCTTTTGATTATAAAAAACAAACATAACATATATTATAAAATTGAATTCAACCTGACAATTTATATATATCAAAAATTATAAAAGTAAATCAAATTTTACCTTACAAGTCGATCCTCCAAAGCATGTATTTCATCTCTT
>JAMKQA010019260.1:0-15648 GCA_024699735.1 Posidonia australis
GTGACATTCCTGTCACTCACGCGTGTGCTTTCTTGTTTCAGGTGCTTGAGTGTTGGAGCAGTTCTAGTCTGGTGCATCTGTTCGAGCCACGTTTGCCGAACACAGGTCTGGGTAGTTAGCTTTATTTGTTTAATATTGCTGCTTAGTTGCTTTTAATTAAGCTTGGGTAGTTCTCATACTGTTGTGTAGCACCGGAGTGTTACAGTCCCCGAGGAAGGAAAACAGCAAAGGTGCCCCGACGGGCAGAATTGTAATATGCTGACTGCTAATGCTGCGGTACAGAGATTGGCGCTTATGCTGAGATGCATGTACAATCTTTACTTGCTAGAATCTTCAACCGAATGTGGCATTGTTTGCAAAAGGTAAGGACTTATTTGCAAATATCCATAACTTGAGGGCTTTATTGTAAATTACCCAATCACGAAAGCCTTCTGATTGCTGTATTACCATTGTGCTGTGACATTTAAGATTCCACTGTATATCAACAAATGTCTGCTTTAAATTAAACTTCCCACGTCCTTTTTGGACTAATCTGCAAATTTACAAAACGTAGGGGGTTTTCTGCAAATTACCCCATCTAGTGCATTTTGTGGGCCATGTGCTTGACACTGCATATCCTGCTCTTGGAACGTAAGCTGTGAGGTGCTAGGGGCTGAAACGCAATTTTCACGGCCATTTTGCATTTTGAACCTTGACTTATTTCACACGTGGGTCTCACTGAATAACTGTCATAACCGTCAAGGAATATTTTTCATTTCTCCCTGCTTGCTGGAACTGCAGATGTATTTGTGCTGCTTGGCTCTTCATGGTTCTGCTGATTTGATTTCAAATCCCCCAAAACAACATGCATATAGTTTCTTCTTTTTTTAATTTTCCTTCTTCTCTCAAAGGGCGTGTCTCTTCCTCTTCTTCCCCATTTCTTCTTTGCTTACGAAACCCATTCCTCTTTCCCCTCTCTTCTCCTCATCTCTCCACTTTCTCCGCCCCTCTCATCCACTTACGGTAGCGACGCGCAGGAGGTGCGCCAACGGGGTGCTCTCGGTTGGTGCGGGCGTGAGGCGCGTCGGCGAGGTGCGGTGAGGATCGACGGCTAGTTGCGGCGGCGATGGACCGGACCCTTCAAGACTGGCTGGACAGGGGTTCGCCGGCGGAGGTAATCTCGAGCTCCTCTCTTGTATTTTTGCTCTGTGCTAGAGTTCTTTGCTTGCTTCTTGCTTGGATGACCGACAGCTCATGGGTTCCGGCGGGCTGAGGTGGTGATGGTAGGTATGCAGTGGAGTAGTCGACGGTGGGTTCAACGGGCTAGCCATGAGGTAGATTGGCTACTGGGTTTTGGTGGGGCGGCCGTGAGGTGAAGGGTTACAGCGAGTTAGCCGTGTGGTGGGTTCTGGTGGACCGAGCCACGCGGTGACGGGCTGGCGGTGTGGCGATGAGGAATGTGGTGGTAGCCGTAGTATTCGATAGGTGGGCAATGGATTAGGGAGCCTGCGAAGAAGGTTCAAGATTTGGGCAATACTTGCTGTTTGCTTACTCGCTTTGATAAAATGCCATGCTGCTCTTCTACGCCATTTTTGATTTTTGTTGCGAACTACTTCGAACCAAATTGCTGAATCATGCTTGATAGCTTATCCAGAGTGTTCTACTTCTGCATATTTTAAACAAGAAAATACTGCCATATGATTTGCACATTTCCACATAACACTGAGTTGTAATTGTACGCCTGCCATAGTACTTTATTTAAATGCTATGCCTTCGCCTTTGCCTGTAATGCAATACCTGACTTTGACTTTGGGCTTAAACATTTTACGTTTACCATGCCTGTTGTTGCCATTTTACTTTAATTTGGTCTTTGCCCCCATTGCAGGATGACCCGATTCCAGAGGAGGGAACCTCACAGCCTTCTCGAGATTCGTCGTCTAGTTCTCGCTCCCGGCGATGAGGTAGTTCTTCGAGGTCACGTGCCTCCAGCAGTTCGAATCCTGCCGTCCCTATTGAGGTAAGCCCAAACTGGAAGAAAATGTGCATATAAATCTAGTGCCTTATCTGACTAATGCATTTTCAGGAGTCCAACAATTTTGAGGGGCAGCTGCTAAGCGACCATCACATCTGTGAGGGTCCAGATTTTAGGGTAATTTCCCTGCTTTAACAAGCTTTAATTGCTCTTGACTTGGCATTAATTCTGTTCTTGACATTTCAAGAGGGAGACGCAAACCGGATCATGCGGTGCCACTGGGGCCCAATGCTTGACCATTTCCATCGTCTACTAGACTTTCTGCAGGACTTCCTCCTACACCGCTCCCCTTTTGGAGGTTTGCTTCGCATACCCATCATTCACGGCCATTATAACTTCTTCAGGGCTTTAGTGGAAAGGTGGAGGTTTGAGACACATACTTTCTATTTTCCATTTGGAGAGCTGACCATCCTACCTGATCAGTGGGCTCTGTTGACGGGTCTTCCCTTCGGCGACGAGCTGATTATAGGTGAGACCACTCACGGTATGCACCTTGCTCCTGCGCACTTAGGCCGTGTTCCTCCAAAGCCACCTCAGGGGAAATACATGATCACAGTAGGATGGCTGAGAGAGTGGGACAAATTCTGGCCCAACCCCGAGCCTGACAGCGAGGAGGCAGACTTCGTACTGAGGCATTTCCTGCTGGACCTTCTGGCCATGATGTTTTGTGATTCATCTGCTTATTGCATTCATGCTGATTGGATAGCATATTTAACCAATCTGGAGCATCTGGATCATTATGATTGGGCCGTCGCTAGTTATACCTGGCTGATCTGCGGGCTTGACAGGTTAAGCTTGGGCGCCGCTCTTATGTGGGGCTATACCCTCTGCTGACTGTAAGTATTTGCTTTCATTATTTCACAAAATAAAATTCCTTTATGCTTAATATTTGATAAACTGACTTCGGTCTATCATTTCCAGTATTGGATCATGGAGCATATCACCAAAGGGCATAGTTTCTGTCGCCTTCGGGATGAGCTTCTGCCCCTTCCCCGCCAGTGGGTCGAGCCTGACCATCGGGCTGCTGCTGGGGTCTATAGTTACGAGTCCTACCGGTATCTGCTGGACCTGGTAGAGCTCGAGGATGTAAGTTTCCCTTCCTTTTTATGCGGTATCCTCTAATGCTTGCTTAGATTGCTTATATATTTCTCTTGCTCTAAAACAGGTTCATCTGCGCCCATTCTCCAAATATGATGGCTTTGACTGGGCTCCCCTGAACTCTGGCCGCGTTCTTAGGGACAAACAGGTGAAATTTTATTGCATGAAGAAGTTGGCTTACTTCCTTCCGGAGTGAGTGCGACATCAATTCCTGAACGAGTTCTGCATTCCTGCCCCTCCTCCTTCTGATATGGATCGTCCGACTACGACTCGCTCAGTTGCTAGAAGCCAGCATGCAGCAGCCTTAGCTTCCCGGGACAGACACGTCCTTCGAGAAGTTAACTATACAGACTATCTAGCTTGGTACAGGCATGTGGGGAAGCCGTATCTATTTGAGGAGGCAGTGCGGGACAACCAGCGTGGGATGTGGTATGCCTCCGACTAGGCCAAGGTACATGATTACCACCCCTGCTTAATATTGCTGATATATGAATTATATAAGTCTGACATTTGTCATAATTCACAGGGCTTCGAAGAACAATTTGGCACCTTTTACACTGATATCCGCTGGAAGAGGGTAAGACTTTTACTTTGCAAATTATCATTTTCAGCTTAAAGTACGCCTGACACATCTGTTATTTTGTAGGAACTGCGCTGGCATAACATCATCCGGGTATGTTTCTATTTTTTTTTGTTAACTTCCCTTATAATTCTGACTGCTAACAGAAAATTTTGACATTGCAGCAAGACTTCCCAACTCAGGAGGTGAATGTAGCCAGTAGCGGGGATTTCACTATGGAGGCATCTGAGGAGGACCGCTCAGATACTAAGGTTACCCAGAGGGTCCACAATTTTGCTCCCCGTTCCCAGGCTATTGCAGCTGCTCAGTGGTCGCGCCGAATCACCCGATGAGGCTCCCGTCTCCTGGCTGAATATTTCCAAAAGGCATCTGACGAGGAAGATTCACATGAGGAGTAGCTTTTTTTGTATTTGCAGTTCTTTCCAATTTTGTAAGAACAGTGGAATATTGTAACCCTTTTGAAAATTTATAAAAAATCCAGATTCCGTGATGTGCCCCCCCGGGGGTTTTATGTGTATGCTGTATGCAGGTTCTTTGTGCAGGTTAAAATAAATGGCGTCGATTTGGCAAGGTCCCAATTTTAGGGGAGGTGCTGCTGAAATTTGGAACTTATTCCATGCGCCACCTAGGTGCGTCGCGGAGGTGCGCCACGTATGGGCGCCACCTATGTGCTCCTCCCAAAAATGGCGGGTTTACTTTCTTTTTTTGCTAACCCCTTTTTTATTTTCCCTATATAAACTCGCATTCAGCGAAATGTGCCGCCGTCTTTTCTAAGAAAACAACATTGGATCCTTGCTTCTAGCTCTCTTTTGGATCTTTTCTGAGCACCGGCTACCCATCACAATGGTATGTTCTTCTGTATATGTGTTTTCTGTTGTTTTCTCAATGGCCTCTTTATGCTTTGCTGCAAATTTTGCGTTCTGTGATATTATCCTGGTCCTATAACAAAATATCTTGAACATGCATCTTAATCTTGCATATGCTTTCTGTATTATATTCTGCTGGACTGTGGTGCTTGCCCCAGATTTATGTCAAGTTCTGCCCTTTTTTACTGCCATATCTGGCCCAAATCTGTGTTCACAGAGTTATCCCACCATGGTGACACCAAAACAATGCTCAAATGCTCTGCGTGGTTGGATTGATGCTTTGACAGCTGCTGACCGCGAACAATTACGGGTCTGGGGCATTTCCTCCGCCCTTCTGAGTATAGCTAAGGTGGAGGTTAACTGGCATCTACTGTGTGCTGTGGCTCGGTTTTGGAAACCGGCATTGCACGTTTTCCGCTTTGGGCAGGTTGAGATGACTTTGACTTTGGAGGAAGTCAGACGGATTTGCGGCTTGTCACCATTCATGCCCCCTCCAGTCTTTACTTGCCTTGACAGCTATGTTCATGTTTTGAGCCGACTCATGGGCGTGGCCAGAGATGTCTGTGAGGAAAGACTTGTCTGCAGAGATGGATCTACAACCATGGTGCGCCTGGACTATTTTGATGAGATCATCAATGCCCGTTCATCCTTAGGCATCTTGTGGCTTTATAGCTTTGTACTACGCTTCCTCGGGGAGCTCATATTTAGCCATGGTCGGACGACTGTGGCAATCGAGGTGGCAGAGATAGCCTGGGCGATAGTTGTTCGCCAGATTGATTTGGCTCCTGTACTACTTGCTGAAACCTATGTTGGTTTGGACTGGGCATTGAAGCGCTCCCGCCATTTCCATGGATGTGGTGCTCTGGTGCAGGTAAGCAAGCCATTTTATATTTAAATATTCTGCTGTGCTTTTCTTAACCATGATTCCTTCTTTGCCAGGTTTGGTTTGCTGCCCATATGGGGATGAAGATTCTTCACCCTCGGCCGTCTACTTTTGAAGCCTATAGCCGTACCCACCATTCGAGGACACTCCCAGGGGTGCAAGAGCTGTGCAATAGACTGCAGAATCTTGCAAAGGATTCAATGACATGGTGCATTATATCCTCGGCGTCAAGAACCTTTACTACCTTTTTCAATGCCAGAGATATGTGGCTCGTGGTCCTTCCGAGATTTTCGGGAGGTGTGGAGTATCATCCCGTCCGGGTCCTCTGCCAGTTCGGCTTCTGCCAGGATTCTATTGAGCAAAGTCCTTGTCCTGAACGGTACAAGAGGTATATAGTTGGCTCAAATGCAACAACTTCAGAACTGGCCCGCAAGACGCAGGCTGGCATCAAGTCCTCTGATCTTGCCATCACTAAGGGTTCTGGCTGTACGGTGGAATACGAAGCTGAGATACGGGAGACATGGCCTTTGAGCGAGATCCCACCTGGTGGTACTGGTTTCACAGGTGCTAGCAATTCAAAAAGGCCCAGAATTGATTAGCAATACATGTATCAGTGATGGACCACAATAAGAAATATTAGCATTTATGTCATCTCTGCATTGCTTGTATTTGTTCATGTATTTCCAGAACTGCTTTCAAGATTAAATAACCGACATGCCCCTGGTCTCAAATTCTCCTAATTAATGAAGCGACTAGCATGCCCCTAGCCGAATGCCTATTTGCCCATACCATGATCAATAAGGCAGCTGACATGCCCCTGGTCGGAATACGGACAAAACGCCTTGCAAAGTAAATGCAAATATGCTTAACTAAAATGCTGTGCAAAAAGTGCGAATGCAAAGAAAGGGTTAATTGATATATTAGTGCCCTCAGCGCCAAGAAAGCCTGTTTTGCCTACTGTAGGAGGTGACATTGTCCTCGACTCATGAGGCACTAACCTAGGCACTTAGGTTTATTTATGGCTCTCCTTCAGATTTATGGGCCTCATGCCAAATCCTTGGGGCCCTATATCTACTTTTTTTAAGAATTCATTTTCTTTTCTCCCTCATAAGCATGCTAAACCTACCATACTCGTGCTTGGAGGTAAAATACACTTAGGCTAAGGGGGTGGCTGCTATTTCCCTTGTGCTGAAGGGGTGGCTAGTCCCTTTGATCATGTGAGCTTAGTAAGTGCATGCTCCGACTCCTCTCCAAGCTATATGGTAGGAGTAAGGTTGTTCACATGCCTCTCTCAGTGGAGCTTAGCTTCTATCTGCTGCTTCTGTCTTCCTATTTTCTTTTATGCTCCCAGATCAGTGTATTTTTCTTTAATGCTCACACTCTCTCTAGACCTAACATTTTTTCCTCCCTCTGGAGATATAGGTCCCGTAGAGATTTGTTCATTTAGCCCATTTCTCTGAAATCTCTCTCTCACACCCTAAGCTTCTAGGGTAGTAGCACATGAGGAGGACTTGACATGTCTTACGTAGGAAGGCTTCCGATTTTCCTCATCAGGCAATGATGATGTTATGCAAAAAGAAAAAGGTGCAAACGATTATTCATGTTGTGCTAGAATGCAATAAAATATAAGAAAAAACATGAAAATGCATGGCTCATGGTGCAAGGCGTTAGGATTGACTAAGAGTCACTGATAGTACTTCTTTAAGTAGGAGGCATTGACAGGCTCTGACTGCTCTGTGTGGTCCATGCCTTCAAGAATGATTGCACCCCCTGACAGTGCCTCCTTAACCACAAAGGGTCCGCGCCAATTAGGCCTAAACTTTCCTAGTGCATCGATCAAATGAATGGCACGTAGAACCAAGTCTCTTGGTTCAAAGCTTCTAGGACGGACTTTCGTCTGATATGCCCAGACCATTCTCTTCTGGTAGCATTGGGCATGTTGCAGAGCTTGCAATCTGTGCTCATCAATTAGATCCAGCTGAACATTATGGTCCTGTACCCACTCAGCCTCTTCTAATTCTGCCTCTTTCAAGATTCTTAATGATGGAATCTCGACTTCAAAGGGAAGGACCGCCTCCATGCCATACACCAAAGAGTAAGGTGTTGCTCCGTTGAGGTCCGGATAGAGGTTCTGTAGGCCCACAATGCATAAGGCAGCTTCTCATGCCAATCTTTATGAGTTTCGGCCATCTTCTTCAAGATTTTTACCAGATTCTTATTAGCCGACTCTACTGCCCCATTCATCTGAGGTCGATAGGGGGAGGATCTGTGATGCCTGATCTTGCAACTCTAGAGGAAATCCTCAACTTTCTTTGCTATGAAATTAGTTCCATTGTCAGAAATGATAGCAAATGGAACCCCATATTTGGCGACAATATTATTCTTGATGATTTTTTTTTGTAACAACTGCTGTGACCGTTTTGTATGATGCCGCCTCGACCCATTTTGTGAAATAATCAATGGCTACCAGGATATAACGGTACCCATTGGATGCAGCAGGATGAATGGCCCTAATAACATCAATTCCCCAGGTAGAGAATGGCCAGGGTGATGACATGCTATGCAATTGTTGCGGGGGAGCATGTATAAAATTGTCGTGTATCTGGCAGTTATGGCATCTTCTGACAAATTGGCAACAACCCGTTTCCAAGGTGGACCAGAAATACCCATGTAGCATAATTTTCTTGGCTAGGAGAACCCCATTCATGTGTGGACCGCAGGTGCCTGCGTGGACTTTCAACATTAACATATCTGCCTCTTTTTGTCTACGCACCTGAGAAGCATCTGATTATAAGACCTTCTATATAGCTGCCCGGCCCTGAGCACATATTTGGATGCTAAACGTGTCAGGGTCTTCTTATCTGATGCAGAAATGCCAGGAGGGAAAATGCCAGATTCCAGAAAAGCTTTAATATCATTGTACCAAGGTAGTTCAGCAGATGATGGTGCTTCTTGGATATGCATACAATGTACTGGCTGTTCAATGCATGTAACTGAAATGTCTATAGCCTGTGCCTCTGGGAGTGATAACCATGATGCCAGAGTTGCCAGAGCGTCTGCATATGCATTCTTAGCTCGTCTCATGAAGGAAATTTTGACATCTTCAAATTCTTCAGTCAATTTCAGCAAATGTTCATGATATAGTACGAGCTTCTGGTCTTTGTCTTCCAGTCACCATTGACTTGCGAAATAACCAGCATTGCGTCACCAAATACGTGGAGTTCTCGGGCGCCTTGGTCCTTTGCTACTTGTAAGCCTAAAATACAGGCCTCATATTGGGCTTCATTATTGGTGCATTCAAATGTCAGCTTCCTTGTAAAGGGAATAAGTTGTCCTTGTGGCGTTGCTAGAACTGCACCGATGCCACTTCCTCGTTTATTGACTGCACCATCGAAGTACAGACACCATTGATGCTCATTCTGAGGCCCTTCCAGCTCCTCCTCGCCCATTGCAAACAATATATCTTCATCTGGGAACTGGGTCTGCAAAGGCTGATATTCTGGCAAAGGTAAGTCGACCAAATGATCTGCCATGGCTTGTCCCTTCATGGATTTTTGTGTGACAAAAGTGATATCGTATTGAGATAACATCACCTGCCATTTAACACATCTGCCTACCAATGCTGGCTTCTGGAACAGATACTTGATAGGGTCATGCCAACATAACAACTAAACTGGATATGCCATCATATAATGCCGGAAGCGTTGTGTGGCCCACACCAAAGACAAGCAGACTTTCTCTATTGGGCTGTATTTGACTTCGCAGTCATTGAACTTTTTGCCGAGGTAGTAGATAGCTCTCTCTTTGCGCCCAGATTCATCATGCTTCCCCAGAACTACGCCCATGGAATGCTGTATTGTGGAGAGATATAGTAGCAGGGGGCGTCCTGGCGTAGGGGGAACTAAAACTGGAGGCTTCGTTAGGAGCTGCTTGATTTTATCAAAGGCTGCTTGACATTCATCATTCCAGCAGGTCTAAGCGTTCCTCCTTCGCAGCTTGAATATGGGTTCACATATAAGCGTAAGTAGTGCAATGAACCTGCTGATATATTGTAGCCGGCCTAATAAACCACGAATCTCTTTCTCAGTGGTTGGGGGAGGCATGTCAATAATAGCCCTGGCTTTGTGAGGGTCCACTTCAATTCCCCTCTGACTGATGATGTAACCCAGTAATTTTCCAGAAGATACCCCAAATACACATTTGTTGGGGTTCAAGTGGAGCTTATACTTTCGTAGGCGCTCAAATAACCTTCTTAAACAGGAGAGATGGTCCTCAGGCTCTTTAGATTTGGCAATCATGTCATCCACGTATACTTCAACCTCTTGATGCATAAGATCGTGGAATAAAGCTGTCATGGCCCTCTGGTATGTTGCACCTGCATTCTTCAATCCGAATGGCATCACCCTGTAACAGAAGACTCCCCATGGAGTGATGAAAGATGTCTTCTCCATATCTTCTTCAACCATTCTGATCTGGTTGTACCTGAAAAACCCGTCCATAAAAGACAACATCTTATGCCTTGCAGTGTTGTCTACCAGAATATCGATGTGGTGGAGCGGCAAATCATCTTTGGGACTCGCTTTGTTGAGATCTCGATAATCTATGCACATGCGAACCCGTCCATCCTTTTTCGGCACTGGGACCACGTTGGCGAGCCATTCAGGATACAGTACAACCTTGAGAAAGTTAACTTTGTGCTGTTTCATAATCTCCTCTTTAAGCTTTAAAAGCCATTGGGGTCGCCATCTACGGAGCTTTTGCTTGACTGGCTTTGAATTGGGTATTAGCGGTAATGTATGAACTACCACTTCAACATCTAATCCCACCATGTCATCATAGCTCCATACAAAGACATCTACATATTCTTTCAGGAAAGCTATAAACTCCGCCTTTGCTTGTGGTGATAAATTGGCACTGATGCGTGTTTCTTTTATTTCCTCCGCCGTGCCGATGTTGATAAGCTCTGTTTCTTCCTCTACATGAAGATTTGGGCCTTCTGGATCATCATCATAGAATGGAATATGTGACGGCTCATCCTCATTATCTACTCCATGAACTTCATCCTCTTCTTCATAGGCAATCAGCTCTAACAGGATTTCTCTTTCAAATGCCGGGTCTGTTATGTCAACTGAGAAGACTTCCTCTAATTCTGCGCCCTGATGGCGTTTAAGGACTGTCACAATGACTTTCGTGCTTCTATACCGACATTGCGCTACTTCTTTAGTTTCCCTGCCTAAATGTTCCGAGGAGCTAGGAGTCCCTGCCTCTGATGTTGATGCCTCTTTATTTTTGGTTTTGGATTTTTCGATTTTTTTGGCATTTTCTTTTTTCTTGTTAACTGTACAAAATTATGCTTGCTGGCGACTGCTTTGCTGTAAACTGGTGAGGCCGCCATCGCTTGTCCTACTCATGCTTGATTCAAGGATTTGATCCTCACCCTCAAGGTGAGGCTTATATTGCCAATACCAACTAGACTCGCCTCTCGGCTGACAAGAGATTAACTCCAATGATCTAGTATCCCTTCCGTCTGTTTCTCGCAGGACCATAATAGAAACATGGTGCTGGGGTGGTATTGGTGCTTCTGCTGGTGGTGCTGTAGCAACTGCTTTGCCCTTTCTTATGCGATCATACTCTACCAGATCTTCTGCAAGCACATCTAGCTGCTCCTGAAATAAGAGGTCCAGATCCCCGATGTCATCATCTAAGTCTGCTTCCTGGGCCACTATCTGGGCTGTTGACTGCTCTGTCTGCATGATTTCCTGTTCTATACCCCACTGCTCTAGCTGGCTGTCGTCCTGATACGAATCCTCTAAGCAGATCCAAGCTGATGATGCTGACAGTGCATATGAACTGTGGTTCAGATCCATAATGCCTGCGCTAATAAAGTTGGATAAATCTCGTGGAATAATCAACTTGGAAGACTTATCCTGGCATTGTAATCTCTTCCTTTGGTAGCATCGTTCATAACCCAAACCGTCTCGCTCGACCCATTCTTCGGCCTCGATCGGCTCGATGATTCCTTGGCCATAAAGCCCTAGAGGCAATCCTTTCTCGTATCCCCATTTGCGACACAGGTTGTTGACCATCAAACGGGGGTTGCTAGAAGTGGCCAAATGACCGGCAAGCTCTGAGGGTGGAATAAAATTAACCGGCTCAAACCGATTAACCCGATAGAGGACATCAGAAGGTTTAGGCTCGAAGTGAATGGTCTGAGGAGCTAGAGCAGAGACAGATTCAATCTTCTCCATGTCTTCTGCCAGGACAACAACGATATTGTCATCCCAGCAAAACTTGATCATACGATGGAGGGCTGAAGGAATGATTTGATGCTTGTGAAGCCAAGGGCGTCCAAGCAACAGATTGAAAGAGGGTTCGATATCTACGACGTAGAACTCCACGTCGAAGCGAGCAGGGCCCATAGTCAGGGGAATGATCAGGACTTCAAGCGCATCATGATGCGTATTATCAAAAGCTGTCAACCCTTTCACAACTGGTGTAATGTCCTCGGACTTGAATCCGATTGCACTTGCCGTGCGCAAGGGGCAGACATTAAGGCCTTCTCCATTGTCTACCAGTGTGAGGGGGATGCAGAAGCTTTGATACTACGTAGTGATGAACAAGGGAGAGTTATGATTGGTGCCAGAGGGAGGTAACTCTAGGCTAGAGAAGGAGATAACCTGAGGTGCCGCTATCATTCCTACCATGTTTTCCAGGGTAGCAGGCTCTATGGTTTGGGATACACGGGCTGCTTGAAAAACTCTAAGGAAAGCTTCTCTATGCTAGGCCGATGTATGGATTAGGTCCCAAATGGAAATATCGGCTTTAACCTTCTTAAGCTGGGCAGTGATGTCAGCTGAAGGTTGGCTGCTAGTAGTAGGATTGGATGGTGCTACTCTAGGCATAGGTGGTTGAGGAGAATGTGCTTGGAGTTGGGCAGGGGCTACTGCTACAGGTGCCTATGACCTAGATGGCTGGGCTTGTAACCGGTTAGGGGTTAAGGTTGAAAGGTTAGACCTAGCTGCTGGGGGTTTGTATACTCTGCTCGATCATGTCACTTCTGCACACATTCCTGTGGCATAATTGTACGGAACACGATGCGTGTCATGGGTCAAAGTAACAACAACCGGGGGATGGGCTGCTAATTGTACAGGTGTAGTTGAAGGATATAGGTGGGTAGGAGTGTAAACCTGAGGATGCTGAGAGTATTGGTGAGGGTAATAGTGGGCCTGAGGGTGTGCTGGCTGTCTTGGTCTAGATTGGGGCCAGGCGGATAAATAAACTGGAGTTGGAGGCTGGGGATACACTACAGGCGGCACCTTAGAGTATTCCGGCTCAACGACAGGACGGATCATAAAAACAGATTCCTCAGAGTTATCGAGGAAAGAACGATACAACTGGTGGGAAAAAGGGGAAGACTCATGATGAATCAAGTCAGTTGGGCAAATAGGGGAAGAAAAAGCAGTAGAAGAAACAAAATTGACTCCCAAGGAACCTGGCACCCCCAGAGAAGGATGCTGTGGCAAGGGTTGACTAACTATGCTGGGGTGTGCTGGCTGTGCTGGAGCAGCTACTAGGGTGTGTGCTGGGGTGGCTGCCTGGGTATTAATCACTATGACCTTCTGGTCAATCAAATCCTGGACAGCGTCCCTAAGTGTCAAACAATTGTCCGTCGAGTGGCCAGCCACCTGATGGAAATTGCAGAACGCATTGGCATTGTACCAGGCTGGCAGCGGATTAGGCGGAGGGCGCACCTCAGGCAGCCTCAGCAAAGATGCGACTTTAGGGAATACCATGCTCAAAGGCTCCACTAAAGGGGTATAGTGGCGCTTGTCACGGCGTTGTCGCTTCGACTGTGGATGTGCCAACGGTGGGCGCGTCCTGGCCGGTGGGTTAGGATATACTGGTGTGGCAGTGGGGGTAATGTGCGATGCATGCTATGCTCTAGGTGTAGGCGTGGGTGCATAAACTACTGAAAAATGTCATTCACAGACTGTATAGTTAATCCTAGGAGAGGAGAAGATGCATGCCCTATATGATGTATGCAATGTATGCTTTGAGTTTTTTACGTGCAAGCTTATTAAACCATGGGGAAGATTTGCAATTTGTCACTAGTTTGCCTTATTTATTGATTTTGGTTTTTATGTTTTCATTAACGAAAAGGGGAGAACAAACATGTCTCTAATCTCCTAGGCATGGCATATACAAGAAGGGAAATAAACATGCAATTGGAGTACGTGCAAAACATGTGCAATAGTGGTGTCATAGCAAAAAGCGTGTAAAAGGAAAGAACAACTTTACAAAGGCATGCATGCAAAAAGACATCACTAAAAGAAAGATAACCAATGCAAGGCATGGAGAAGGCAAGCGAGGCGAAAGCCGAAGCAAAGAAGAAACCAAAACAAAGCCGGGATCTGGTTATCCCTAGCGGAGTCGCCAGTTCCTGTAACCATGTCGGCGACAGCCTCGAGGATTTTGACGTGAAAGGCTAAAATACATGAGGGACGACAAAGTCACAACAAAAATAATAAAGATAAATATGCAAATGCAGGAGTCGCCACCTAATCTATTAAAATGGAAGACGAGGAAAACCATATAAAATATGCAAATCATGCAATGGAAAAGCAGGTCATAAACCAGAAATGGGTAAGGATCCCTGTTACGCACGAGGAAGGTTTTAGGCACCCTCGTGTGCCCGAATAATCGGTCTTCTATAGGTTTCTCATTTGCTTATGAAATGTCGGCTTTCTCAGCCTTTGCTGTACGCCCAAGGGCGGTATGCCATGCCATGCTAATGTGTATGGTGTCTAAAATACGGGTGCATGATGTGCAGGGGCGTGTCCTAATGCTCAGAAGTATCACTCGTATGTCGGGTCAAGTGTTGATGTAAAGTCATTGCATGAATAAAATCAAAGATATATCAATTTCGAGTGATCTTTCATCCTTGCTTTGCTACATGCCAAATGCAATCTAACATGCATAAAAATAGTTAAAAGTAGAGCTATGTCTCCCTAGTATGTCAAGGAAGAAAACCAGGGAAAAAATCTAGAAACAAAACATGTCAAGAAAGCATGCTAAAAACCATATGAAAACTTGTTGTGTGCTACTGAAAACAGGCTGATGCGCCAGACTGGTGCTCTAGTCTAGTGGGCCACCTAGGTGCTCCTATGTGGGCCAGAAAGATGTGCTAAGGGAAAACAGAAATCCATGCAGTGCCACATCACATGTGAATGCATTCCAGAAAACCATGCCATGTAAAATCCTTCGCAAAACTTGGAAAACATGCCTTAAAAGTGAAGGAAATGCAAGTGCAATGACTTGTAGACCCTATGCTCAAGGGCTGGTAGCCTCACACAAGATCACACCCTGTGCATGCTAAACGAAAGATGCAGAATTCAGTCATGCCACTGGATCATGGGCTGATGCACAAAGTTCTCCATGTTGGAGTAAGGTGCAACCAGCCTACTAGATTCTGACCAAGGACTGATTATCCAAAGGGGGAAAACAACTAGGAAACAATCTTGCTTTAAACCGAAGACATGCATGTGAAACCATGGAATATAGAAGAGCAAGTGGTAAAAGAATCAGGCTCAAAATCATTCAGAAAACCATGCAAATAGATATGCAAAAGTGAATGTTTACTCCCTAACCAGTCTAGTGCTCCTGAATGGGGCGCCAGAGTGGTGCGCTGGAGAGGTGTGCCACTCTAGTGCGCCATATAGGTGCTTCCCAGAAAATCTGGATCAGACTGCAATCTGATCCAGAACCTGACCCAGAATAAAGATGGGTGACTTGTGCTAATGCAGGTTGATTTGTGCTAGTGTTAAGAGTTAAAAGCATAATAGGATGCATCTGATCAAAGCTAACTTATTATCATTAAAAACAAGATGACTAAATGGGTTCATGGCAAGAACACATGCACAATGCAAAGGATACAAACATGGAACAAGTAAACCCAATAGAATGTAGCTCATGCAGGCGATATATTGCAGATTTTATGCTAGAAATAAAGTAAACATGCTTACAATCAAAAGTGTAGATTTGCATGAAGAGCATCTTGGAAAGAGGATAAGTAAATTCATCATAGAACCCTCATGAAGATACAAAAAAATCAAACCATATATGTGGAATTTATAGCATGCTTTATTTCATTGCAAAAGAACAAGGATTTAAAGGGAAAGTGGGAAGGACCTACCTTGTCCAAGATGTTCCT
>JAMKQA010019261.1:0-13064 GCA_024699735.1 Posidonia australis
GAACTGTAAACATACTCTTTGCATGTTTGTCATCTCTACATGTCTATTAAGCTAATTAAATCATTGCATAATCTTGAAAACCCACTAAGCAATAGTTACAGCTTCTTAACCCATGAACATGCTTGCTTTAAAGAGAAGTGATAAGAGGACTTTTTATGCTTGCTTTTCATCATATTTCAGTTCCCTACCATCTAAATAATTGATCTGGATAAGATTAATCTCAACTTATCTCTAGCATCTGGCCCAGGTTCTGAAATCAGACTGCTGTCTCATTCAGAATTTCTGGGGTGCACCAAACTAGCCCACCAATATGGCGCACCAGGATGGTGCACCTAACCAGAGCACCATCCTGGCGCACCATCCTGATGCACCAGTCTGGTCAGGGAACAAATCATCAACTTTACATCTTGATCTGCATGCTTTTTCGGGTGTTTTGGACCTTGATGTTTTTGGTGTTTATTCTTTGATATGTCATGTCTTTGTATGCATGATTTCAACCTATGATAGCACTGTTTATATGACTTTTGCATCTTACATGTTCAGCCTGTTGCTGTAATCTGGTGAATTGATTGCCCCATGAACTCTTGTTTGGGAGGTTCTTATGCAACAGTCCATGATCCAGATCTAGATAGCATGGCTGAAGCTTATTGTTTTTATTTAGAGTAAGGATGGTGTGGTCTTGTGTGCGGCATATAGCTCTTGAGCACAAGACCCATATTGTGTTTTCATGCTTGGATTTTGATAGATACTCATGTTGCATTTTCTGATGAGTTTGCGAGTTTACAAGATTTTATATTGCATGGCATTAGGCTGGTTTATTGTTTGATCTGTGATTTTCTCTGGCACATCTGTAGAGCACATAGGTGGTGCACCAGTCTAGCGCACCACACAAGCGCACCTGCCTGTTTTCTACTGCACGCAGTAGCTTTTGGTAGGGTATTTGGCATGTTTCCTATTTTGATTTGCCTTTGGTTTTCTCTAGGTGTCTTCCTGGATATATCAGGATGACTCCACTCTGTTTTCAGTCATTTTTATGCATGACAATTCATATTTTGCATATAGTAAAGTGAGGATGAAAATCACTCGGTGTTGTTAGATCTTTGATCATATCTATGCAACATCCTTGCACCGGTGCTTGACTAACCGCACGGGTGACATTTCTGAGCATTAGGACACACCCTACAACCCAGGCGACCATGTTTAGCATAGGGCACCACTTCTATATAGCATTGCATTGCATATCGCCCTCGGGCGTACATAAAAGGCTGAAAAGTCGACATCTCATATAAGAAAATAAGAAACCCATTAAAAGATCGATTTTTCGGACGCACGAGGGTGCCTAATACCTTCCTTGTGTGTAACAGGGATCCTCGCCCATTTCTCGTTTATGAGGACCTTTTCCATTAGTTTTATTGCATTATTTTAGTATTTTAAAATGGTTTTCCTCGTCTCCCGTTTTTTTTAAGTAGACTAAGTGGCGACTCTTGCTTTTTATCCTTATTTTTATTGTTTTGCCGTGGCTTTGCCGATCCTCTCGCATTTGCCTTTCGCGCCAAGCACGAGGCTGTCATCGGCATGGTTATAGGAACTAGCGACTCCGCTGGGGATAACCAGATCTCGACTTTTGTTTTGGGTTTTTCGTTTACTTTGGCTTTCCTCTTTGTTTGCTTGTTTCCTATGCATTGCTTTGGTTGTTTCTTTGTAATATTGAGTGGTATCTCCTTTATTTTTTGTGCATACCGTTTATCTAATGGGTGTTTTCGTTTTACACATTTGCTATGCCACCACTTTCTGCACATAATATGCACATGTCTTTTGTATGTTGATTGATGTTTCCTTTGCATGTTTTCTTCCCTTCTTATATATGCCATGTCTAGGAGATTAGAAACATGTTTGCTCTTTCCCTTTCGGTTAATAAAAGCATAAAAACCAAAATCAATAAATAGGACACAAACTAGTGACAAATTGCAAACTTTCTCCCATGGTTTAATAAATTTTCAAGTAAAAGACTTAAAGCATACTTTGCATCCATCATATAAGGCATGCATCTTCTCATCTCTTGAGTCCACCTATATAGTTGGTGAAGGACATTTCTCGGTTTTCTCATTCTATGGCTTTGGCGTGGGATGAAATACCGGTATGTCCCCCTTGTCCAGGGTCGTGTCGGTGTTAGTAGAGGGTACAACTTACTTCTTTGGCAGAGGACGAGGCCCCAAACGCACCACCCGTTCACTGCCTAAGCTTTGGCTGGGATTTAGAATGGGGACCTTCATCTTTCTAACCTTGTGTTAGAGACCTATTTACCCCTATGTGAACCCAAAGTAGATGGCTTGGTAGGACACCCCTAGATTGTGAGAGAGCGCATACTAGACGCATTTATGCATTTGCATCTCATACCACCATAAGCACTGCATCTTTTCTAACTTGCTTGTTTTTGTGCATAGAATACTTGTCAGTGTGTGCATTTCCTTAGCTAGAGCTCGAGACCGTTCCTTTTGCTGACACCTGGCGCGACTTGGTTTTCGACCACGTCCCCCGAGTTATCCGTCACTTTCGACGATAGCTCGTCCTAGGATTCATCCTCTTATTCCCAACCGCAGTCTGATCCGTACCCGCTCGTGATCCGCTATGGCCTAGCATACAAGCGAGCCCCTTTCCTCTGCTGTTTAGGAGGAGGTCCTCGTTTCGGTGTACCCTTCCTTTGTTTCTGTCCCTGTGGTTACCACTGTCTCCACTTTTGCCCTAACTTCTGGAGGACCTCCGCCACCCCAGTTTTGTGTCCCTGTGGCTACCCCACCTTCGGGGCCACCAGCTTGGTCTTCTGCTGCTTTTGGGGCCTCAGCAGTTGAGTCTGTTCCTGTGACCCTTCCCTAGGGTTCTTTTGTTGTTCCTCCTCAGGGCTATGTGTTTACCTGCCCTCCTCTGACTGCGGTTGTCTCTGTAATATCCTCCCCCAGTTTGGACAACTGGGATCTTAGCTTCCTATTTCTTCTGTTGTTTTGCCTCTGCTTGTCGGAGCCACCAGTGATGATCCCATTTCCTCACAACTACAACAAATGTTGGCCCTCGCCCAGCAGTTGCAGGGATTGGCACTAGTGTTCCAGCCCTTTTCAGGTTTATCCTTCTCGACTTCCGAGTTGCCTTTGCAACCGACCCTAGGATCACAGTTTGCACCCACTACACTAACCCTACAGCCGTCGCCATCCCTTGTCTCTCCAGCGATAGGAGTGTCGACATTGCCTTTTGCAACACCACCACAGCACCCACCACAACATGTATCTCTACTATCTGGTGGTCAGCCATCTCGACTGACGGGAGCACACGCCGTGAGCATTGTACTTGTGGTCGTTCTGGTCCAACAGCTCTTGCTCCCGCATTCTGCACCTACTATAGCACCACCCTCTGCCTTATCCTCACCCTTGTACGAGACACAAGCCTCATCTTTTATCCCACAACACACAACACCCATGCACGGGTACACTGGCCATCCACCGGCTGCTTTTGGGGCACGGGTAGACTTTTATAAATAATACTCAATTGGTGCGACTTTTTCTATTTGGCAAAATGTTCCTCATGGTAATTAATTTTTAGAAGAATGGAGCTAACTTTAAGATCACACTGATGCATGGGAAAAAAATATATTATGGGAAGCTGGATTGTGTATTAAAGTTTTTAAGATGAATATGAATACCAAAATCTTCTTCAAATTAGCCATGCTTACAATACTAACTAGCTAACACTTCAAGGAGAAACAACTTCAAAGTTCTGATTACAATGTTAACATATTAAATAAGATACTGCTTAGCATATCAATAATGCTACGTTTGGTACATTGGAATGAAAATAGATAGGAATGGAATGAACTCTAGAATGGAATTTGGAATGGAATGGAATGGAATAGATTTATTCCATTCCTGTGTTTGATATGCAATGGAATTACAGAATGAAATTGACAAACAATTCCTTTCTAATATTTGATACATAAGAACAGAATCGAAATGGAAATATAAAATTTGGAAGATTAACAACTACATATTAACAAAAATATCTTATCAATTTGGAAAAAAAAATTAAAACAATCTTTTTCCATACACACTACAATATACACATACACATAAAAGTTTTAATATAGATAATCTTCTCTAAAATAAAATTAATGTAGATAATGCTTTCTAAATTAGCATTAATAAAATATTCTTGGTAGAATAAAAAAATTTTGTAGGAAAAGAAGACAATAAAAAATATCAATATTCTTTGTAAAAAAAATACATACACAAAAAAAGAGAGGAAAAGAAGACGAAAAAGCAAAAAAATACAGAAAAGAGATAGTTGTAGAAGAGAGAAGGTCGTGGAGGAAGAGGGAAGGCCTCCAAGGAGGAGGAGAGTGACTAGACATGGAAATCGGTCGGTCCGACCCAGCCCATGCCAACTACAGCCTCGGCCTGTCTAGCCCAGCATTAGGTCGGGCCAGGCTAGGCGCACCGTGGGCCGTGCCGAGCCTATGTGCTAGGCTCCCGTAGGCCCATAGAATAGGTCCATTTTGACCCACAAATGAAGATTAGGCCAGGTCGAACCGGGCCGGCTTGGCCTAGAAATTAAAAAAAAAGAAGGGCTCAGGCTCGTGGGTTCGAAATAAAAAAAAGTATTCGTAAAGTTCCTCAAGAATGTTACCATGCAATGATGTAAACCATTTTTTGTATTTTTTATTTTTTTTTAATGTATTAGAAAACATTTTTTTATTAATAACAAATTTTAATTTTAAAATTTAAATTTTGACCCAATGGACCAGACCGACCCAGCCTGGCCCATCGACAGGTGGTGGGCCGTGTCGGGCCCATGGTCTATTAAAAGAGGCTCGACCTGGCTTGGCTCGGTCCAGCCTGCAGGCTGGCCCAGCATGGTCCAAGCCCAAGCGGGCCCTTACTTTTTTGGGCCAGATCGGCCCAACTAGGCCCACATTCCATGACTAAGGATGACAGACGTCGGGAACACGCTATGGAGGAAGAGGGATAGCTGCGGAGAAGGAAGAACGACCGTAAAGGAGGATACACGACATTTTTAGGATGATTTCCAATGGAATGGGAATCAAATTCCTTACCTCTCGGGAAGGAATGAAATTCCCATGTTCAATGGGAATTTGATTCCTAAGGGAATTTCATTCCTATGTCTATTCCAAAGATTTTTTGTACCAAACATTGGAATGGAATTCTCTCTTTCCATTCCAGTCTCTATTCCAACATACCAAACGTTACCTAAGGATCCTTAAGGTGACACCTCAAGCATGCTTACAGTTCTAACATATTAAACATGGATCCTCAAAGAGATACCTCAAGCATGGTTACAAATCTAACATGTTTAACAAGCCAAGGATCCTCAAATCCTAATCATTTCCAAATCAGGATATTTCAAAATCCTAAAATCGATTTGGATTTTTCTACATGTGTATACTTGCCTTGAAGAAGCTTTAGTTGAAGACCTGTTGTTGAAATGTTTTGGTTAAACATGATACTGGATGAAGAAGGAAAGAGATATTGAAATGTGTATTAATAAAACCCAAATAATTTATAAACCCTAGAAAATCAATTTTAATAAATTTATTCCAAAAATTGTTCAAAAATCGTTTGTTAAAAAATCGTTCTGTAAACCAAAATGTTGCCTTTTCAAAATCAAACGAAGATCTATTTGTTTAACAGATCTATTTCAAAAATCGTTCTGTAAACCAAACGTTGCCTTCCCAAAATAAATTTCGTTTGTTTTTGATTAACAGATCTATTCTGTTTGTTTAACAAATCTATTTCATTTTTAGGAAAACTCGGATCGACAAAACTCGATTTTACAATAGCTTCGTTTTTCTACAAGAGCAAAGGGATGTAAGAAATCTAACCTAGAAATGCAATAAAAAGACAGACAAATAGTAGGAGAGTAGATCGACTACTTACAAGAGGAGAAGGTGCACAAGAAATCACCATTTACAGATCAACCACGGAGTAGGAGAGCAAATCGACCCAAGTTAGAGAAGGTGGAGCAAATTGACCACTTCTAGATTGTAAGAGAGCAGATCGACTGGATGCTTGGGGAAGAGAAGGTGGAGCAGATCAAACTTTTGGGAGCACAAAGATAATCTACCAATCTTGTTGAGGGATACACATGGAAGTCCTTAATTGTGGAAACTGCTTGGGAGTTACTTTAGCAAATACTACACTCAAATCTTGACAAGAGTTGAAGAGCGCACACATGATTGAAGAGCTGCTATGGGCAGTCGCTCTTGAGTTTTAGGAGCGAGGAGTTTCTCCAAACAAACGCAGCCATACTTTGCTTTTTACGTGCATCATTATGATACACGTATTCGTACAAACAAAAGATTAGCTACTTTTACGTCGAAAATTCCTTTCGGTGTGCGACTCGTTCATCTGAAACGAAAGTCACCTAATAATGCCAGGTAATAATAGAGTAGTCAATCCCATCTGACATGATGCCATCAGGTCAAGGACTCATAACAATATCTTGTTTTGAGGGCAAAAATGCTTGGTGAAATACAGAAGATAGCACTCCCCTTTGTCAGCGACGAGCGGCGTTTTTTCCCCTTTCCCTCCTCCTCTCGGATCCCATCGACGAGCGACGCCAGCGGCCAGCCCACAGCCTCCTCCTCCTCCCAGTCTCCCACCGACGGCAGTACCCACAGCCTCCTCCTCCTCAGCTCCTCCCATAATTAGGTTAGGGGAAGGGAGAGGGAGATCGGGATGGAGAGGGCGACCGGGACTGAGCCCTCCACCTCCAGGCCTTTGCCAGCGGCATCTCCCCCGTGTGCATCGTCGGACCCGTCGATCCACGCGTTCTGCCTCACACCACTCCGCCTGTGCCCGCGTTTTTTCCCCTGCTCCACCCCCTTACGCTGCACACGAACTCGACTGGTTTGATTTTTTTTCTTTCGTTTCATTTACACTGCCAGTTATTGGGTAGCATGATTTACATTATTATGCTTATGCAACCTCTCAGATCTACCTCTCGCAGATCTTCTTCTCCTTACTTCTACCACTTAGATCTGTCTCTTGCAGATCTGCTTCTCCCCACTTCTATCTCTCGCAGATCTGTCTCTTGCAGATCTACTTCTCCCCCTTCTTCTTCTCAGATCTGCCTCTCCCTCCTCCTGCCTCTCCCTCCTCCTTCTTCTCAGATCTGCCTCTCCCTCCTCCTGCCTCTCCCTCCTCCTTCTTCTCAGATCTGCCTCTCCCTCCTTCTTTTCTCTGTCCGTTCGGACTACGCCTACTAACAGATCTACGTCTAGCAGATCTACGCGAACATTGTTTTTTTCCGACGACTCCATCTCGGATTCGTCGATTGGATGCAGGTTTGAAAAATTTAGTAAACATCTGCTTGTTAATGACATAATTTCTTTGGCAATCTCCTGGATTGAGTGTTTGGGTGCAGGATCTGAACAAAACGAGTCTTTGCAATCCATCTCTCCATTCCAGCAATCCAGAGGCTTGGAAATTATCCCTTGCCTCTCCTATAGCACCACCTGGAGAGGCTGCCCAGGAGATTCTAATGGATTGAGTAGTTGTGCTGCTCTTGTATAATGGTTTTCTTTTTAGGACTTTATACTTGTGTTACCCATTTTTGTTGCATCAAGGGCTATTGAACAATTCCACTGTATTTTTTTGTGACTTAAGAACCTTGGTGTTATAATATTTTTGGACCTTTGTATTTCTTACTGACATTAACACCGACGAAATATATCTATCTACTAAACCTTTTACCAAAAAATAATAATAGAGTAGTCAAGTATTAATCCCAGGGGTGTGTGTTACACCTGTTTTCCTATATTCGTTGAAGCGGTGTGATGCTATTTCTTGCATGCATGGCGTTAAAACACACGGACCAGAAAAACCCAAATAAACAAACCAAAAGAAAGATTTTACCGTTTGTTAAAAAATGGGAAAAAAACAAAAACGACGCCCATTGATCAGGTGGCATGGGTTCGTCACATGATGGTCAGGCAAAGATATTTCAAAACTGCAGAACATGCAGAAGACAGACAGACGGCCAAAACATATATGTTGAGAGAGAGAGAGAGCAATTACTACAGCACAAGCAAGAGAAAGCGGGACAGTAAGAGAGTGGCTTTTCAGAGTGGACTGGGCCCAACGTGTTGTCAGGATCAGTGGGGTTTGACCATTGAAGGATGGATAGACCGTAGTAATGTCATGAGAACGTGGGCCCAGTACGACATGCAAAAGGTTCAAATATAACCCAAAAAAAAAAGAAAAAAGGGGTAAAGATGTGGATAAAAGAAGAGAGAACGAGAAGGACGGTGTTATAGTGTTTTATGGTTGCTGTCATTATTATCATTATTTGCATACACGGAGTGTGTCGGTGCGCCGTAGTTCTCAAACCGTGTGGGTCCCACACCGGTTGGTGGCACGAGATCCGACGCGACCTCAACTCTCCCCCACCCCACCCAGCCATGCACCCCCTCCAGTCCGCTACTGTAGCTGTGATTTCCGTTTCACCCTGCCCTTTCTTTTCCTTCCATCCTCCTTCTCCTCCGTGTCGAGGACGCGAGGTACGATCGTTCTCATTCGTTTCTAAAACCTGACGACCGATCGAACTTAAGTTGACTGCATGAAAGAAAACTCGATCTGCAAAAATGAGTCGTGATGTTCTAATGCTGGCTTATGTAGGATATCGAGTGAGCTCGATCGGCGCCTTTTCGGGCCATGGCCATTTAGTCTAACGGTATTCTATTTTTGTCTGGATTTTGTTTTTTTTTACATCTAGAGTACTGTTGTTATCAATGACTGAGTTGTTAGTCTCTCTTCGTCGGATGTTGAATAAGAAAAGTCTGGAGTTAGAAATTTTTCACAGTGGAGGTTATAAAAAATAAATTATCAAAGTAGTTGTAAAAATAATTGATACTATAATTATAATAGAAAAAATATGATAACTTTAAATGTTATCAACAGACATTTTTTTTACGAAGGGAATAAGTTAAAAAGAGATTACAATGACAATGATTTTATATAAAGGTTATTTGCACAATAATATATATACTATAGTGTTTTTTTCTCTTTAGTCTAGTGGAGGCAAAGCTCCCACCTACATCTGCCCTTGAGAAAAGTAGTACTAAGTGAAAAGTGGTTTTGTTATTTTGATAGTATTGTTATTTTATTTGAAAGTGATTTTCTTTTAAAGGTGAATAAGTGTGTATAAGGAGATATTTTGGTTTGGATAAAAAGTAGAATAACTATTAGAATAAATGTTGGAATAAGTGAAAAACATATAGATTAATAATAATCAACTTGATTATTAAAATATATTTCTAATTTAAAAAATATATACATCATATTATATATGTATTTTAAAAATAATAAAATAAACACACAATATATATACATGTATTAGAATAACTTAACGGAATAACTTTATTCCATCCTTCCTACGGAATAACTATTTTGGAATAAGTAAATCAGAATAGTAATTACTATTCTGCTTTTATTCTACTTTTTAACTTACCAAACGGAATAACTATTACTATTCCACATTTATTCCTGATTTTATCTAGTATCCAATCAAGAACTTAGTTTTTTTTTACCGATCTCATTTTAGACTTTTCCATACGTCGGAGATTGACGCAGATTAGGCATGCATTGAGAGCAAGCTGTTGCAACGTAGGTCTCATGGGCTCCACATTTGTATTTAACCTTAAGGACGAAGCCAAATTTTTTAAGACTTAAGACAACTGTGTATGTACTCAACATATCTTGATGTATCATGTCCTAATCCACCTCAAAGGTGTACTCTGTGCCCTCCCACTTGAGTGTAGGATGTCCCTCAACTTGTAAATTGGACCAGGTCTAAATCGACCAGGGTTGAGTCGACTTCGCTTGAAAAATAATAGGTCCAAATGGGTGTAGACAGGACCGACTTGATCTACCTAAAGACTCGGTCACGTCAATTCAGACTTAGTTTTAATATATCCTAGTTCGACATGATTCACGGTCCACCATTAGACTGAGTCATGGGTCGGGTTGGGTCGATCCATCGGGTCAGTCTTTTTTTAATTAAAAAAATTATTTATTAAATAATTTTTACTATTTTATGAATTATAAAAATCTTAACTGCAATATTTCTAAGTTATTCATTTCAAGATCACTAAGAATAAATTCACATTCTAAATAATTTTTTAATTCATTATTAGTTGTTGATTTTATGTACTTTTCTTTTTTTTAAATTTAATCTACTCCAAAATGAGCAATTACTACTAGTAGTAGTATGTATTTCTACAAATTAGGTATATAGTATTAGATGTATGTTTCTATATTTTTTTCTTAAAAATCCGGTCAGCCCAACCTAGCTCGGGCTCAATGTAACATCGGGTCCAAATGGGCCTGGTTTGTCAAATAGGGTTGGACCTAGTTGTTAGATCGAGCGGGCTTGGGCTTCGTGCCTAGCATGGCTAGTGGCTTGACTCGAACTTGGATCGACCTAGTGCAACCTTCTCTTGGGCCCAACTAGGCTAGGCCAAATGCACAGGTTGGGCTAGATGGCCTAAGGCTAATCCAACGTGATTTACTCCTCTAGATGTCTCCTAATTTTATCTATTTTTTGTCTCATTGTACCTTCGGATGGTTGGATAGAATGAATGTAAGGGGAAGGGAACAACAATAGAATTTATTAAAGCAAGTGCTCACAATGGAGAGAAACCTACCTTCCACCTTTCCAACATTGTTGAACTTTTCCTCGTATTAAGAGTTCAATCCGCTACTAGAGGAGGACCTATGAGTTAATGGTATTCTCATTTAGTTGATAAAAAAATTCAATAATAAAGAAATTCAATAATTTTTCGTAACCAACCATTAAGAAGACAACAGTTGTTAGTTTCAAGGCCAAGCCTAAGCATGTGGTTAAGCAAATTAATTCTGATCATGAATAATAATATTTCATTATCTAATTCCACTAGATGAGTCAAAAAAAATTTGTAAAGATTTTGTCAATAAGAGCAAAGAATTTGCTAGAAACAATGAAAATAGGGAATTTGGTAAAAGAGATGCAAGCATCGATCCGTTCTCTCTATTTATTTTCAAATATGAGATGTTTAAGTGTTCTGAGGAGGAAAGACTCTAGCATTTTCAAAGTCTTTCACAAAGCCAAGTCTATGTAGACACCTCGAATTTAGAAGAACTTGTTCCAGCGACAACAAGGCATTACTCAGCACATTAAATTTATCAAATACCTTAAACCTATCCAATACCATAAACTTACCTAAACCATTAGCCTTAAACACCTAGAATCCATTTGGTGGTCAAACACTCTAGAAATAGGCCCAAGATCTAGTAAATAAGCCCTGTAATAAATCTGGTGTAATGCCTTGAATCCGAGCATGCTACCTAAATTATTGTATCACAGGTAATTACAATGATTACAACATAAATCAAATAACTATAACTAATTAAGAGTCACCTCCAAGAACAATCTGTGGCTAGTGGCTCCCACTTGGGCACAAAATTACACTACACCACCATTTGCACCTAAAAACCAAACAAAGCACATGTGTACGCGCCTCCACACACAAACCATGGTAAAATAGTGAGAAAACACAAGCCTAGACTATCACAAGACGTGATTTCCAAAAATCCATTCTAAAACATCGTTTATTTTAAAACTTTTGAAATCTCTATTCAAAACCATGTTTTTTTTTGAAACACATATTTTTCTCAATTTATGCATCTCTAAACCTTTTATGCATTCCGAGAAATCAACATTCTCGACCAGATTCAACCTAAAACACTAGGCTTCATAGGACTCAAAACAAAATCATATACATTGACATGCATTTGATTAAAACATGACTCTCATTCATTACTAGAATCTTAAGACAAGGCACTGGCCTAATTCTAGTTAAAACCACGTATTTTATTTCCATTTTTCTTATTGGTGTTACTTTGATCAGAGGTAACCAAGCACACAAGCAGTAGGTGAGGATACCATTTCCCCTACCTCCCTGCATTGTTGCGGTGAAGTTCCCTATGTGGGAGGACATCGTCCTGGCCCATAGGCCTCAATTTCATTTCATTTGCACGGGTATACGTCTGTTCCTGACGTCCCCTTGGTTACCCGAACACTTAAGTTTATACACCCAGGCTTAGCCTACACCGTCTCAAAATTCAGTACCAATGGTCGTATCTAACAATTAGTTCCATATCAATTTGCTGACACCAACCCCTCGTGGTTCTACACTGGCAACCATGGTGGTATCTAACAATTGGTTCCATACCAATTTGCCGACACCAACCACTCGTGGTTCTACATTGGTAACCACAGTCGTATCTGACAATTGGTTCCTTTGAAGTCTTATACTCTTACCACATTGCTGACACTAATTCCTCGTGGCTCCAAAACACATTATCATTTTCTTTTCAAAACTCTTGGGTTATCTTTTCAAATCCATTACGCATTCTCATTCTATTGCAAGAAGTCATTTCCGTGCAATTCTGACCCTTCATTTGGGTCCCAAACTCAAAATCATATAAAATCATGCATTTATATTCATTATTGGGTCTCATGCCCAAAATTACATCAAACCAAGTATTTATCAATTTCTTTCCATTATTAGGGCCTCAAGTCCACAATTATATTCAATTTTGTTTATTGAATTTCATATTGCTCCATGCCATCCACATGGGGAAAAACTCAATAATACATGTCCATTATCCATTCAAATCACCTATTTTCAGTTTTATACACATTTATTCATACTGGCTAGGGGCCTGGTTCGGCAGACGGAATCGGAATCGTTTGAACGAAGTCTCCTAATTCGGTCGACCAGAAATAAGCCTGTAAACGGGGAAGGTATTTACCCGCAACCCACCCTAACCCGTCCTGTTTTATCAGGTGAAGGGTTAACAATTTTTCAACCCGTTACCTGCTTTACCTGCGGTCTCATACGGTACGGGTAAAGATTATTATATACCTGTCATCCATTTACCCGTTATATAAGGGTTATTATACTAATTTTACATTAATTATATAAATATAAAATATAATATATATATATATATATATAT